>JAEMWC010000889.1:157500-162500 GCA_016490735.1 Pachyseris speciosa
CTACAGTAAATTATCTGCCCCCTTAATCCACACTAACTTGAACTTCACTGGGAGTTCGCCAGAAGGCAAGGGTCCCTGGCAGTTGCTGCCTACCACTGCAGCTATGCTGCCCAACCTTGTTTGGTCTAGTCAAGAGCTTCTGAGACAATTGAAGATGTTAGTGAGGGGTTTTTTTTTTTTTTTTTTGTTTTTAAATTATTATTTTATTTATTCCAACAAAACACTTTTACAATTAAAACATTTGTGTTACTAACACTACTAATAATACAATACTTGGACTACTTAAATATTTTAACAATTACCGCACTAACAGTACAAATGATACACTAAATACACTACTACAACAACAATAACACTGACTAACAATACGGCACTAGCTCTACTTATTGTCATAATTCACAAAAAAAGAAAACATCGTGGGAACATTATATTTCTTATATGAAAAGCAAAAAAAAAAACTATATAAAGGCCGCGCTTGACTGATAATATTCCGATCCGTTTACTAAGAAAGAGAAGCTTCCGAAAAAATAAAGCTAAATGACTCCCATTTAGCTAGATGTTTCAAAAGGTTGCCATTTTCCTTAGCAATAAAATGTTCCAAGTCATGAGTTGCTCTTAGTTTGACCTTGAAAACGTCAATCAATGGAATGGTTTTACGTAGTTTACAACAATAAATGAAAAATTTCGCTTCTAGAAGGATATGATTTACAACTAAGAAATCGTTTTGAATATCAAATTTACCAAACAAAACATCTGACAATGATAATTCGAAGCCCTCCTTAACATTGCGAATTAACCATGATAACACCTCTTTCCAGAAAAGATCGGTTACTTTACACGTAAACAGTAAATGCTCAAGGGATTCTTCTTCGACATCACAAAAATTGCACATCGGTGAATCTACCATTTTAAAAGCAAACAATTTGACGTTTGTGAAAATAATACGATTTAACAGTTTATATTGAAAAGCTCTAAGCCTTGTGTCCAAAGTGACCTTGAAAGCCAATGAGTAAACATCCTTCCAGTCCCTAGAAAGCATAGGGTATTCCACTCGAAATTTGGCTTGAGCAGAGGGGGGAGACCCTTTGCGAGAGGAAAATTCTTTGTAAAGCAGTTTAGAAGTAGCATCAAGAAGATCAATTGTCGCGCCATTAACAGACAAATAAAAAACATTTTCTTTTAGAATAGATGGCTTAGAGAAAACATTCTCCCTTACCATAGAACGCCACTTCATAGGAATTGCATTTGTCACTCCCATCAAAGCAAAAACTTGACTTGGTACATTTATCCCCAAAACTATATCACTCTTGAGAAAACAGCGATCCTTAGAAACCAAGTCACCAACCTTAACAATTCCCCATTTATGCAGAAAAGAATTATAAAGAGATTTCCCTTCGCTAAGAATATTCCTATGATTCCAAATTACCTGATTCATTATATCCTGATAGGTAATAACATCTCGCTTATTTAGAGAGGACCATGCGTCAAGACACTCCTTGTAAAAAACAGGGAGAGCTAAAGGTAACTTACTAAGATCAAACTGGCACTGCAGAATAAATCTTCCACCTATTTTATGTAAATAACTGTCCAGAAATAATTTCCAGGAGCTGGGATAATCCTCAATATATTTCTTCAAGCACATAACTCTCTGAGTCTTTAACATACTTTCTATGTCAAGCATCTTCAACCCACCGAACTCAATCTCATTAATTAAGGATACACGCTTGACCTTGTCCTTACCCCTCCAAATAAAATAAAAGTTCCTTATTCACTTCCTGTATCAGGTCTTTAGAAACATGCACCAGAGATGCCTTGGCCATAAATTTGGGGATCGCAAAAGATTTCACAATTTGAATTCTGCCTATCAGTGTGAGCCCCCTCCACCTCCACAAATTTAACGTTCTTTTGATAGATTTCAAGATCTCATCAAAATTTTGTCTTTTCCTCGCCGTCTCATTGTAGCAAAAATAAATGCCAAGAATCTTTAATGAAGTCTTGAAATCATGAAGGAAACCCCCAATTCGTTTTTGACATCCTAAGCTAAAAAATTCTGTCTTTTCTGCATTAACTCGCAAGCCCGAGACACAAGAGAAATAATCAATACACTTTACTAAGTGTTCGTACGACCCTCTGCCTGTCAGAAAACAAGACATATCGTCCGCAAACAGAACAAGTTTGACTTCGTTGTCTCCAACGGTTATACCTTGAATATTATTATTCTGCCGAATACAGCATGCAAGAACTTCTAGACACATAATAAATAGAAGCGGAGACAAAGGATCACCTTGTCTCACCCCTCTGCCCACATTGAAATGGTCTGTAGCGAATCCGTTATTAAGGACACAACTCGATACATTAGAGTAAAAAGTACGAATCCACTGAACAAATAAGGGTCCAAAATTAAAAGCTTCAAGAACTTTAAATAAGTATTTATGGTTAATAGAGTCAAAGGCTTTTTCAAAATCTATAGTTAACAAAGTACCTGCCATGTCAAATCGACTGCAGTATTCCAAGACATCGTCGATCGTCCTAACGGCATCGAAAATCGATCTACCTTTGACATATGCACTCTGATTATGATGGATTAAGTCAGGTAAGATAGGTTCTAGTCGCTTAGCCAAGGCTTTAGATCCGATTTTTGTATCTACATTTATTAAAGATATGGGCCTCCAATTTTTTATCAACCTTTTGTCTTTATCTTTTTTCTCCAATAAAGTAATCACAGCCTGTTTCTGAGAATTGGACAATTCTCCATGCTCGTGGGCATGGTTGAGACTAGCCACTAAATGTTTTGCAAGAATTGGCCAAAACATCAAATAAAATTCTGCAGTAAGGCCATCATTACCGGGAGATTTGTTTTTTTTCAAACATTTTTAGGCTATTGTAGCATTCGTTGATCGTTAACATTTTCTCGCAAGTTTGTTTTTGCTTATCAGTGAGACTTGGTAGAGAAACTTTACTCAAGAAAGAATCTAATTGCGCATTATTCAAACTTGAATTATCAGTATACAGGTTAGAGTAGAATTTCCTCAGTTCGGCAGTAATAACAGAGGGGTCTGTCGAGAGAGATTCATCTTCCGTGAAAATCTTCCTAATGGAACTCTTTTTTCCTCTTGAGCTTTCCAAATTTAAAAAATATTTATTGCTCTTTTCCCCATATTCATACCACCTTGCTCTTGCGCGAATTATCGCTCCCCTAGCAATATATTCATATTGGCAATCGTACTCAGATTTCAAAATTTCCAATCTATTCAAATTTTCTATTGTTGGATTTTGATCACACAATTCTTGGCCTAACTTTAAATTTTCCTCCAGCTTAGATATTATGGCCCTTCTTTCTTTTGCTTTACATTTACTATACGATTGTGTCTTGTCTAATCTTGTATTTCAAAAGATCCCAGAACAGCCTAGGGTCCTGAACGTCCTTAAATTCTTCAATCCAAGTCTGGTATCTATCGTTAATTAGGGCTACGTAGTCTTTGTCATCAAGTAGGCTAGCATTAAATTTCCAGAATGAAGGCCCCCGCGTATAATTCTCGAGACTATTAATAGATAATACGATCGCCGAATGATCCGATTTAATGGAAGGTATAATAAGCACGTCGTCTATCTCTTCTTGAAATGAATCCTGTATCAACCAGAGATCGAGTCTTCTCTGCACCAGAGGTTTTTTTTGCCGCCAAGTAAAACGTTTTGTTTCCGGATTTCTAACTCTCCAAATATCTACTAAATCATGAGCCAGGCAAATATTTTCAATATGTTTTACGGATTCTCGCAATTTAGGATTACCCCCATGACCATCTAGATCAGGGTCAAGCATTACGTTGAAATCGCCGCCGATTATGATTTTACAGTTATCATCTGTGAGAATAATATCCAGCTCATCATTAATTTGATCAAAAAATACAATTTGTTCTTCAGTCTTATTTGGAGCGTAAATATTAGTTAGGATGAATCTCTGACCTTGTACTATCGCATCTAACACAATAAACTGCCCCTGGCTGTCTTGACGTACATGATTTAGTTTAAATTCTAACTCATTTTTGACTAGTATTAACACCCCTCTACTGTGCACGGTGCCATGCAAAAAAAACATATCCCCTTGCCATTGAGTTTTCCAAACTTTTTCCACCTCCTTAGTACTATAAGTCGCTTTACGTTTTTCCAAAGATCTCATCCCTCGAGCATTTACCGAAAGCATCTTAAATGTTACATTCATTTAGATAATAAAACTGATTGAAACGAAAATTGTCATTCGCACGGAAACAAAAGAAAACAGCGACCTTGTGATACGCATTAATTATTACGAACATTGACATTCCATACATCCGATGATACAATGCCTCCCTTAACAATAAGACATAACAGCAAAGATTTAAAACCACCACAAACAAAAACCGATCAAACACACTTTGGTATTCGACAGCCAGAAAAAACTGTTGTGCTATCGTTGAACGACTCGAGGGAATACATATGTTGCAGGTTAATTTGTTCCTTAGGTCAATTTGTTTTCAACCTAGGTCAATTTGTTTCAACCCAGGTCAATTTGTTTCAACCCAGGTCAATTTGTTTCAACCCAGGTCAATTTGTTTCAACCTAGGTCAATTTGTTCTAACCTAGGTTAAGGAGGCTCCCTAGAGTTTTACAACTGTGCGCAAGATCAAGTTGTTATCATCCTACAGTAGGTTAATTACACTGCTTGTAGGCCAATTTAATAAATTCAAATCAGGCCTTCAAACCTTGTCTTGTCTTGTAGTTCCTAAAGGGAGTTAACCTTTTTTTAAAGTTACTGTTTGAGTTATGGGTTAGTATATAGTTAGGACAGAGGTACATGTACTGTAGGATAATAATGGGTACATTGTAGTTAACGCCTCTGTCGCAAATGGAGGTTGGGTGCCCAGGAGCCAGGGGCTGGTACTGCCAACCCAAACCCAGGTAGGTAGAACACCTCATAAGCCTGCCCTACCCACAACCCAGCCACGAGCCCCCCCCCCGCAACG
>JAEMWC010000889.1:167500-182500 GCA_016490735.1 Pachyseris speciosa
CTGTAGACTTTTTTCTTTAGCCATCCGTTTGTCATCAGTTCAGTAGTCATGCAGATATCTGTTTGTGTACACGTCAGTTACATGTGAGAGGTCACATTTTTGAAATGGCCAGTCAATCTACATAGCCTGCATAGCCGTCGCTGGAGCCTGCATTAACACAAAACCGCACTAGCTGTCGCTTTGTAAGTTTTTTTTTTTGCTGTGTGAGGATTTATCCTACTAGACATGGCCCATGAATGCTACTTTGCATACTTCAACTTCAACTTCAACTTCTTTATTATTATGCACTATTTACATCAATTACAACTTGTTAATACTATAATACTTTCGACAGAAAATATATATAATTGATGATAAAACCAAAGAACAACAAAAAAAGATGTGTGCATGGCAACCAGAGTAGCCACTGGCTTTCGAGCTGGTTGCCACCATGCTAAAGGTAAATGTGGCACTAAACAAAAAATGGACAATAAATATTGTCTTATTACATCAATCACTAATATGAAGACACATTTTTACATTAATATGTTTATATCTAATTATATGACTAACTTACATAAACAGAAAAGATGAGCAGTGTTGTACTGCTCACAAGTAGCAATTAGTTTCTTTAATTATTTTGAGCAGTTAAAAGGTACTGCTTGTAATGCTTCTTAAAGGAATTGTAAGGTAGTTTTTTTAGGCTGATAGAAACTGACTCCCAGATTTTTGATGCAGAGAACTGAAATGTTGATTGGCCATATCTAGTTGTTGTGTTTATCCTGTAGAATTTTTGCCTTGATGCATACCTGGTGTGATGGCAATGGATTTCTGATGCCTGTGTGAGAGCACCAGAGAAAACAGCTGGAATACTATTTTTATCATTTTGAATTTTATTAGCAAAAAGTGCTATCTTCATCTTGTAGATATTGTTTAATTTGGGTGTTTTGTTATTAGGTAAAATGAGTTAATTATTTTCTTTGCGATCGGTGCACATCATGTTTCTTAGTTTCAGATTTCATTACCTCGTGCTAGCCACTAGTGCACATCTCTGAATCTTGTAGTCGTTAAAATTGTTTTTCAAGCCAATCTTCCACACGTGTTAGCTTCATTTTCGTTATGGCTGCGTCTAAGAAGTCTACCAGAACCAGCAAACCTCCTCATCGGCCCCTAAATGATGAATACAGATGGGATACACTGGATTCTCTGTCAGCCGATGTCGCCAAGATTTCAACAGATTTGGCCCAGTTCGCACGTTTTCCATCCCCCACGCTACCTGCACATACTGCTCCACTAGCTAATATTCTGCCGTCAGCTTCGCCTCCACAACAAACGACTGAGAATTCCGCCTCTCTGCCGCTCGCATGCGATGCAGTTTTCGTAGCGAGCTCCGATTCCAAGAACCGCGTACAAACCGCATTCCATGAACCACCACAAGATAAGGAATACCGCCGTCTTCTGCTCGCAAAAGAAACGCAGCAGCTGGAGGTACAAAAGTTTCAGCTCCAGCTCGAACTTACCAAGCTGCAAGCTTCCACAGGCTCGGTGGTTCCAGAGGGCTCCAGTCCTACATCAGCTTGACTCCAACACCACACGAAGTCGCTGGGCGATCTTCATGCCCCTCAGCGTACGCTCTTTCCTAAACAGTGGCCACACATTTTCACTCCAGGTGAGCCAAAGCTTTATAACAAGTTATCCATAGCAGAATTCACCGCTGGTTACCTAGCTATCATCAAAAAATGCCCCGACGCCCCGCAGAAATCCCTATTCTTGCACCACTTGGCAGATCTCATGAGCCTCGTGTGCAGTTACCAGTGGTCAGCAGTTTGCACGTTTCACTAGTACAAAGTTCTCCGCGCTCTCGAAATGGGCCTTGTGAAATGGGGTGATTCCTTCAATAGGTTTAAGCAGCCGTTTTTAATCTCTCCGAATCTTCTGAATTTCCTTCCTTCGGCCTGACTAGCCAGGACAAGATGCGCAAGACTAACCCCCCACGTCCTCCTACCCCTCAGCAGCCTCTGCGCCATCAGATCTGCGACAACTGGTCCTGGCATGATGACTGCCATAGCAAGGACTGTCCCAAATTGCACATTTGCATCATCTGCAAGCGACCAGACCATCAGGCCAAGAACTGCTCCAAATGCAAGTTCGACATCCCTCCTCGCGCCAGGACCTCTCAACAAAGTCTAGCTGACTATTCCCGCCTATTCCCACCTCAGCAATCATCTCTGATCCATTCTCGGCCATTACACTAAACCACCCATCTTGCATTGCCACGCCCTCCTACTCTGGAGCCAGGCCAATCCCGACTAAGACCGACCTCATCAGCACCATGCTTAAGTTAAACGCCCAGCTTCACCGTTCTGTTCGCCCCAACGCCGTCTCGCTCCGCCTTCCCGTACCATCCACTTTAAACATTCCAGAATGGCGCAAACACCTGACCTCATACCACGACCAGGAATTGTGCAATTTCCTTGAGTTCGGTTGGCCCATCGGCTATACCAAACCAACTCTGTCTCAGTCTTCCCACAAGAATCACGGTTCCGCCCTAGCTCAACCCGCCGTTATTGACGCATTCCTCGAAAAGGAGTGCTCCCTGGGCGCCACGTGTGGACCATTCTTGGCCAATCCTCTGCTTCTTCCTCTCATCACGTCCCCACGTCAGATCACCAGTAGCAGATCGGGCAATCCGCGAGCAGTTCTCGACCTCAGTTACCCACAAGACTTTTTGGTTAATTGAGGAATCCCGAAAGACAACTACCACAACGAGCCATTTTCCCTTCACCTTCCTGGCACTGACGCCCTTCAAACCATCATCCGTGATAAAGGCCCCGGATGTCACCTTTTCAAAATGGACATCAGCCGCGCCTACAGACAGTTACACATTGATCCCCGCGACTACAGCTACCTCGGTTTCAGCCACAAAGGTCTCCTCTTTTCGATATCGCCCCTCCATTTGGCCTATGATCAGCCACCATGATGTGCCAGCGCAGTACTTCTGCTGTCACTTTTACATTTTGCTCTCTTGGCTTCATCTGTACAAATTACATCGGCGATTTCGGGGACGCAGAAATTCCTGCCAAATCTGACACAGCCTTCAACACGCTTGGCCGTTTACTCCTCGACCTTGGTCTCCAGTCCTCCCCAGACAAGGACAGTCCTCCTTCCACCTCTATGGTTTTCCTCGGTGTTCTGTTTAACACAGCAAACATGACCATAAGCATCACCCCCGATCGTTTAACCAACCTCCTCTTTCAGTGTCATGCCACCCTTCTTCAGTCGAGTATTAGCCTGGCCAAGCTAAAATCTCTCCTTGGCGTGATGTCCTTCGTTACTGCCTGCATTCATCCCGCTCGCATCTTCATGAATGGCTTGCTCAACGCCTCACAGCGTCACCTTCACTCAAGCCACTGCCCCATCTCTGCCGACCTCAAACCGGACTTGCATTGGTGGTGTACTTTCCTTCCTCAATACAACGGTGTCTCCATCATCAAGACCGACCCATGGATCAACAATCCCCTTTTCCTGTCCACTGATTTCAAGTAAAGCATAGTAAATTTTAGCATTTTCTTTCTTATGAGCAAAGAAAATGCACCATATACATTGATTTTGTTTAGTTTGTATCTTTTTGAGTCTTGTACAACATGTACAACATGCTTCATTGGTTTTCGATACTTTTCTGCTTTTCCCTCAGGGCTTAGTGGAGACAACAAGCGGACTTACCATGATCAACCCCTCCCACTAATCCTTTCTTTGTTACATCCTAGATTTTGGGACACACATGACTGGACCAGACCAGGGTCTCTCTTTCTCTCGCTACAGGGGGCAGGAAGAGAAGAGACCCTGGGAATGAGGTCGCTATGCTACCCACTACAAAATATTTTGACAGGGCTGTTTGAATGGTTTTTATGTATATTGCTACTTTCACATCTAGAGTAATTTGACTTATGCCACTTAAGATGCAAAAAAATTTTAACATAACTGCAAGTTAGCCGATCAAGTTAGCCGATCAAGTTAGCCGATCAAATGAATTACACATTGGCTCCTGACCTACTACCACCCACTCCCTCCTGGACACCCACCATTTGTTTCTTGACAACATCACTGTACACTGGCTTGTGGTCATATTGAAGGAAGCTAGCATATGACGGTGAATGAAGCTCATCATCAGAATCACTGCTTGAGAGACCTAAAAACATTAAAAAAAAACAATAATACAACACATTGCCGTTTACATTATAGCATGACATTCTGATTTAAGACCTGGGGGAGTAACTACAGAATACAAGGCCACTTTGGTCCACCTCATTCACATGTGTCAGAGGCTTTTGTAACAACATAGGTGGCCCTGTATTCTGTAGTTTAGCCAAACTGGGGAGCTGGGAACAACTTCCCAATGAAGACTGCATGCAGAAACCACATCTGTGGACACAGCCATCTTAATCTTTTGGGTACCTTCTGCATGTACCAGAGCTCCAAAGAAACGCCTATCACAAAACCCCCAAAACAATTATAGTAATACAATGTGCCCCGGTGCCTATATGCTCCGATACATGCAGAAGCACCCATCTTTTGGCCCAAAATGACCTTGCAGTATACAACTTTGTCAATACAGAACAAAACTGATAGAGCCATAACTGAAGAAATCGATTTTCCTACATGTATAATACAGTGTATGCATACGCTAGCTACAGATGAGCTTACTCACTTCTTTCGACTTTGATTTTCTTTACAACACCTTGATCAGGAGTCAAACCATCAAAATTGCGCTTCCTTGTACCAGACATCGTCAAATGTTATTTATCAAATTCAGCTGACAACTCCTTGCAGAGAATTACAGAAACCATAAAAAATCGAAGTTCCAAGCAGGAAGCGATTAATGGCCCTAGCCTTCTTTCGATTCAAAATCAAATCAGTTCTTCTCAGTCTTATTGATAAGCAGGTAGGGTATGTCTGAATCAACACAGTTTCAAAAGAAACGCTCTGGAAAGACATTCTCGTTCGTTTGGTTCCCCTCGTAAAATGTTCAGCGCAAACATTTGCATTTCTTCGTGGCAATGCACATTTTTCCTACAAAGACCCGCCATTTTGCCGAGAAAAAACTCAAGGTGACCTGGGTCCTAGTTAATTCAAAAACAACGTCGTATACGAGACATGGAAGATAACAATTAATGGTATTTGTTTGTAGTCAACGGTTTATACTGGAAAAAATAGATTGATCGCTACTGGCTAGAAAACTTGAAAATTGTTTGGGAAGAAGTGGTCCCAGATGGAGATGGAATTCTCTATGGACGTGGTTAACCCGTGCAACTTTGCAAGAAAACGTCAGGCAGTAGATAGTTTTCCAGGACAACAACTTACGGCAAGTTTTAATTAATTTGGCTTATTGTTTAGAAGCAAGCAACACGTGTGGAATACCATTCTATTCTTCAACCAAAAGAGTGTTGAAATTAGTTACAGACCTGCTATTGACTGTTAAAAATTCACACGAATTTTATACTGAAAAGAGCAGAGTACAAGAAGAAAATTTCAAGTACTCTACCGGGTGCCTTTTTCAACCAGTTTTACACATTAATGTTTTCGCTTTCAGAAGCGGCCTTGTCTAGAGGAGTCATCTTGGTTTACAGAAAATACATCCAACCTAGAAACAGAGACGAGATTGTTACGCGACTCACAATCGGCTGTGGGCAAAGAACTGTTGCTTCCTACCGTTTATAACAAACCTCTAACAGATCCCCACTCCACCACGTTAAATGTCCTAGTAGATGCCAACTGTAATATTTTGAATCAAGCTGACAACTGTGAAGATATGGAGACTTCTAGTTATTCAACAAATATTACACATAGTCAATTACCAGCCCA
The DNA here is from genome assembly GCA_016490735.1 of Pachyseris speciosa. Lineage (NCBI taxonomy): Eukaryota > Metazoa > Cnidaria > Anthozoa > Scleractinia > Pachyseridae > Pachyseris > Pachyseris speciosa. The sequence goes on from JAEMWC010000889.1 coordinate 173,342, forward strand.
ACAGTCAGCATATTCCGTAAGTAAATTAATTGGACTGTTAATAAGTGCCCCATATCTCCAGTATATCTATGTCTCCACTGCGGGGGGGGGGGGGGGGGGGGGAAGGGATACTAAAAACATTTAATACAGGGACAGTCCACCCCAAGGTCCAACCCCTTACCCATTTATATACCATTTTTGACAGAAAAATTACCTGTTTCATATACCTTTCATTGACAAATGGTACCCCTTTCGTATGGTCACAAGGTATATGTGTTCAAAATATTGTAATGAAAGGCCCTTTTAAATACCTAACTGACAGATTTCCCTACCCTTTCATATGCTTCAACCTGTGAAATCCCTACCCTTTCATATACCTGAAGCATGAAAATACCCCTTTCAGGTGGAGCCTCCCCAGGAGTACCCCCCCCCCCCTCTTGGGTACTACATGTATGTAGTCAAGGCTGAACTCTATATAAACCCTAGCCTCAACTGAATCATATTTACGTTAAAGGCAGTTTCCCACCTGCTCTTAATAAATGCCCCTCTTCAGCGCAGAGTGTATGTATTTGTAATAGTTGATGCTCTGGGCCCAGTTGTTCGAAGCATGGTTAGCGCTAACCAGGGTTAAATACTGTGACAACCTATAGGTTTTAATACATCTTAGCAAATGGTTAGTGCTAACCATGCTTTGAGTGACTGAGCCCTGGTCTTTGCTGAAATGAGCATGGATATTTGTACAAAAATTTGAGACGAAAATGTGTGACATTAGAATTTATAGTTTCCTTTCGACTTGCAGATTCCTGGATTAGCAAATCGCTCATCAGTTCCCACATGTTATCGTTGTTTGACAGGGGAGCCGGTAAGTAAAGTCAACCTCTCTTTTTACACCAGGATTTTGTGATAGTGAAATGTGGCATCGTTAAGGAAACTGAAGCTCTGACAACATCAGTTCTACTAAGGACAAATTCCCATACACTTATACCCACCATAAGACCCATGATTACCGTAAAACCGTAAAACCTCTCCTCCCCCGGGGGTTAATAATTATTTCAGGCCTCATTAACAAGGGTCTTATTAGAGAGGGGGGCTTATTTCAAATCTTAAACATGCTGTTTTCATCTCAAAATAGTTTTTCAACTCAAACAACTGCAGTGAAACTAGCATTTAATACAGAGCAGCAAACAGTATTATGTGTTTGAGTGTATAATTTTATTTGTTTAATAAAAACTAACCAACTGGGCCACATGAAATGGATTTCATAAGAGGGAATATGAGAGACTAATTACTAGTAATAATCAAAGCTCAGAAAGTGCGTTCGAAGTGGTGCAAGTAAAATTAATTTACAAGCTTTGGTTGCCTATCAAGTAACCTTCCATCTTGCAACCACTGGGGCATCTCATTACAACTACAATGCAAATATTCAGTTCATGTCAACACAACACACATTTTCACTTCCGGCTTACTGATCACAACTATGAATAACAAAGACGAAATGTTCTTCCAACCAAGACTGTATTCAAATCAACATTAAATTTGCTTATAGGAGCAAAAAGGCTTTCGGTTTTCTTGCGTACGTGCAAACATGTTGTCTGTGTACATGTACATGCTTCGCCTCCCTGCAAACAATCACTCAGATGGCAAATAGTGCCATTTTGCAAACATTTGCAAGCCGCCCAAAATACAGGACCGTACAGATATCATACTATTTCAGCTCAAATCATCACTCAAACAATTTCATCAAAAGCAAATTAAAATTTTACCATCCCGTTTTCTTATAAGCCCACATTTAGCAGTTTTGTAGCTTGTGTTTTGGAAATCGAGGGAATCTAAACACGAAATGGCCTTTCACCACTTTTAAGACCTCCATGTCCTCTTTTCTGATCGCTGATTAGTCTCTAGCATTCCATGTTTAAACGGCAAACAGCGAAAATTAAACCACGAGCTGGGCAGTATCACACGGGTATTTGAGGTATTTCAGGAATTCAAAATGGTGACGAAAAGGTTGTCCCGTCCAAAGGAATTTCTGCAAAGATCACTTCTGGTATAGAGGACAGCCAAGAAACCACAGGAACACCAAGAGATTAGAAAGCGTTCTCCTTCGTTGAATGCAACAAAATCTCATGTCAAAAGGGGGGGAGGGGGTGTATTAGAGAGGGGGAGCTTATTACAAAAACCGACTTCCAAATGGGGGGCTTATTAGAGAGGGGGCATTAATAGAGATGGGGGTCAGGTTATTATGATATTAAATTTTAGCGTAGATAAAATTTATCCATAATTATTATTTATTTATTTCTTTTTTGTATAACTCCTAGTATAGTGTATACTGTTTTAGGAGTATCCCTATTAAAGTATTAAAGTACTGTTGCTGCATGACTACAGTATGTGCAAGAGAAACATTTTCATTGTCAGCAAATTTCCTCAACCCCCCTCCCCCCCCCCCCCCCCCCCCATTTGACTACCACAAATGTTTCATGATCTCCATGGGGTGCAAAAACCAGTTTGATGCACAGCCCAAGGTGCATTTTGGGAAGGTTCTGTTTTTTGAAATGTCTTGTAACTGTTTATGGGATGATGATAATTTTATAGCTACTTCTTGTCTTCTTAATCATTTTATTATTTTTTTATTTATAGGGTCACATCAGCCACCTCTCAAGTTGACATCCAGCCACAGTCGACTTCTTACAAAAACACGTTATTTAATTTGCTAACATTTAAAAGTTTCCTTCTGCCTACTACATATGCATTTTTTTGAGCATCTTGTTTTAAAATAGAACTTGTATTTAAAAGATTGACATTTTTATTTGCCAAGCTTGTGAGGTTGAAAAAGTTCATACATGGTACATTAGTCAATTACATACATACATACGAATGTTCCGGTGTGTTGATATGTGGATTTAGTGTGGTGCGATGGTAACTTGTCTTTTGTTTTGCGGAACAATGAACCACACAGCAAAGGTATAAGCATGAATGACAAAAGCAAACACGCGCATTTCAAGACGCATATACGCAAAAAAAAAATGTGTGTGCCCTTTGAGTGTGCGTAGTTTGCTACTTTTGTTTGAATCTGTTATGAAAAATAAAATTTGTTAAGTCTTTAGTATTGGGTATTCATATATTGCTTCATTATTGCTTTGTGCGTAAAAGCGACTTGTGCAGATTTAATGCAATGTCAAATGTGTGCTGAACATCTTCAAGAGCTGGGTGGAAGACTGAAAATGAAATGTAAAGTGGGCACCACCCCTGTAGGGTGGGCAACTCTCTAAGGCGGACCAGGCTTCCCGGTTGAATTGCCCCATACTGTATTCCAGAGCTGGTCTGGAAAGTCTCCACCTTAGAGGGAGTTCTGAAAAGTGAGTTTACCTTTGGCGCGCGAACAAAATCATCCGTTTTTACCTGAGAACCATATAGTTTAAAGAGTCAAAGTCTTGTTACTCGGGCTACGCGCGGCGCCCGGGTCTAAGATTACCGACGGTTCTTCTTTTTCGTCGTCGAGTATCATCCACAAAGCTCACTTCCGGCGTTTCTGCGCAAGCGCTAACTATTTTTAACAGAGTGATGCCTGTTGTCACGTATCGGAAAATGTCGATTCACCTTGTGTCTTTTGAAGTCTGAACAAACAATATGTTAAGAGAAGTGTCTATGCGAATGTTTGCAAGTTCAACGGCGAGAAGAAAGCTTTTAACATGAGTAAACTTAACTCCAGATGGACTGCCGTGTTTCCTCGTGAGTAGTCTCTAATTTTGGCGATGGATTGTGGGGCGGGCGAAGGACACGTGCGCGCGCGAAGTTGCAAGGAGACGCGACGTGAGGGGAGCGCCAAAAATTAGAGACTATAGACAAAGGGAGTTTGACCTTTCACGGCCGAGTGATTCGGAAGTGTAAATCTCATATCAACAGCAAGAATGATGCCTGTTGTCACGTATCGGAAAACGTCGATTCACCTTGTTTCTTTGAAGTCCGAACTACTAATATGTTAAGTGTCTATACGAATGTTTGCAAGTTCAACAGCGAGAAGAGAGCTTTTAACATGACCAAAATTTAACTCCAGATGGATTGCCGTGTTCCCCGTATCCGCTCCATTGAGATGTACATTTTGTTGAATAACTCAAGTACGGGATATCACACACCCCTGAGACTTTGACAGGTAGTTTATTTACTATTTTCCCATAATATCACAATTTCTGGACGTTCCTTTCTTGTGTTTCAAATGAACCTGGATTGACGTATTTGTAAACAGTTTCACTCTGCTAATTAATTTTCTACTCACATTTCACCGAGACTCCATTAACGTTTATGCGAAAAAATCCTACATCGTTCGATAAGCGTTTCCTTTCTCAAACAATTATCCATCGAAGCGAAAACAAGTGTGCTTAGTTTTTTTTTGGAATCAATACACTATTTTTATCACCTTGCAAAACGATAAACCTCTGTGGCCTAAAGGTCATTGTTCCTGCCTGTGACGCAGCTAACCTGGGTTCGATGTCTTTTAGTGGTATATATCACAGGCTTTATTTTTTGTTTCTCTTTTTCTTGTTCTTTTAGAAATATTTTTTACAAGTGTTATAATTATTGTTCTCAATGGTTGAGCTGTATTTTAGAGGAATATATGTTGATAGGGGTCTAAAGAAATAGACTCCAACACAAGCTAAACACAATGCGTCCGATGTAAGAAAGACAGACTTCCCTCTATTCTTTTGTTTAGCGCTAAGTTCGGGATACAATACTGTTTTTTGCAAGCCCGAGTTTAGGCTAATTGTAGCCTCTTGTTAGCTTACAGAGAATGGAGCCATAGCAACAATACAGAGAAATCTTTCGATGAACGTGACAAACGAACTGGAAAGCTAGGGACAATTTGATTGGTTTAGAAGAAGAGGGGAAACACGCGCGGGTTTTTGCCAGGACTCAAACTAAAATTTCCACGCGCGTCCTCGGGCGTTTTGCTCGTTTTCAAGTTAGCGGTGGGTGCCGAGCTCGAGGGGTGAAGAAAAATGACACTTGCACGCTGAAAAAATATGAAGTTATTTTAATATTTCCTCTGTTCAAAAATATATATAAGTAGTATACAATATATTGCCATTAATCTATGGAGCCCCAGACAAACGATCTGCCATGACAAATCCATCACTTGTTGTCTAACAATGTCAAAGGCGAAGCGTTCAACACTATTAAATGCAGACCAGAAGGAGAACATTCATCCAACAACAAAATAATCATCCACCACGGGGTGCTAAGCGCTTTAACACTGTTTAACCAACAATTAAGTTGCACAACGCTAGAGCGTTTAACCAGGGCTTTAAATGTGATTGTCAAGATCCTAAAATAGTCTTTACAAAACATAACCTGACAATCGAGTGGTGTCATTACAGTTAGCTTCTCATGTGAATCTAATTATTACAAACGATAATTTCAGGGTGTTGATTCTTCTCTCTTCTCCGATTTGCTTTGGACAAAAAAAATATGAACTAAGATCCTACGTTATGCGAGATCAGTGATGGTGGATGTTTACCATTTACGTGGACACACTGGTCAGTTCAGTCTATGGTTTCGTAAATTGTTAACAAATTTCTCAGCTGGGAAATCTGGTTTGAGATTGGCGTGTTCCATTTCTGTAATTCATGTTCAGTTCATCGACAGAGTCTGGAGTTAACTGCAAAAAGACCGGGAACTAATATCGCGGTAAACGGAATACGAATGCCAGTTTGGACAATCCAAACCGGGAAAACAAGACAACGTTTTCAGCAGGTAGCAATTCTCCCGGAAATTTCTCCCAGAACGACCCAAAAAGTCGTAACATTTACATTCCGAAAGAAATTTCCGCAAATTTCTTGTAAATGGCAAACGCCCAGTATCACATCGGAACGAGGTCAAAATTCTCCGCACAGTTGTCCGAGTATTTCTTACTGTTCCAGTTGTGAGAATTTCCTGTCACCAATCAACCGACATGTTATCTTCGGTGATTACTTCTTTCCTTTCTCATGACCTGCACGAGTTTGATCAGGAAGTGGCATTCCAAGGAGCAAAGAGGACCCTGATTTCTCTCGGGGAATCCGAGAAGAGTTCAATAATCAAACCGTGAACTTAATGTAGTTTTCTAAAATCCATCCTTGAATTGTCATAAAGCACGCTATACGTTATGAGCAGGTTGAAGGTCGCTCGGCCTGAAACGGACAAATCCCCTCGCGCACACTTATGCTGTCTTATTACAGAGTTTATTTGAACCGAAAGAACTAAAAACTCTAACCAGAGTTCTTACTTCCGACCTTGATCACTTTGATGTGCGTATACCGTAAAAGCTCTATTAAGCCCCCTGGGGGCTTATTTATTTCCAGCCCTTATTAACGGGGGACTTATTGGAGAGGGGGGGGGGGTTATTTCGTTTTTGTCTTCAAATAGCTTCTTTACAAAACTCAAACATCTGCAGTGAAACTTTAATGTTTAATAAAGAGTAGCAAACAGTATGATATGTTTCAGTGTATATTTGTTTTAAAAACAATCCAACTGGGCCGCATGAAGTGGATTTCGTAAGAGGGAATAGGAGGGACTAATTACAAAACCTCGTGTCCCAAAAGCGGGGGGGGGGGGGCTTATTAGAAAGACGGGGGGGCTTAACAGAGCTTTTACGGTAAGAGAGTCTGGACACCAATACTAACTATAGCTCATTCTTCTTTTCTTCTTCTTTTCTTGTCCAAGCAAAAATATAATTTTAAAGCCAAGAGAGATGTTAATTTTTGTATCTCTATTTCGAGTGGTTTTAACACCAACTTATTTCTTAGATCTCCAACTGGGAGATTACAAGAGGCCAATGTGGCTTCAGATATGTAAATATATAAAATTTCTATCAATTTTCTGTAATACCATTACAATTTACCTGTATATATTTTTAAAGTTTAACATAAATCTTATTAAGCTCCTTTTTTCTCGGAAAATTGAAGAACGAAGGCTGTTCGGAACGTACCGAAAGTTACCGAAAACCTCGAAATCTCCGATCCCGACTTCGCCACCAAGACTTATGATGACCATCCGAATTCTAAACAGGAACCAAAAAGCCCTGAGGCCTCTAGAAATGCTGAAGGCATCCCGAACCAGCGTAGAAATCCGATAATTCTTCGAACGTGAAGATATCCGAAGATATACCGAACTTCTGTCGACGATGTTCCGAGTCCTGAATGCGACTGGCTTTTCCAAAAAGCAATTGTCCTTTGAAGCACAAGGATTTATCTTTAGGTGAAGGTAGGTTGTGACTTTTCTTTAAGAAAGTAGAGTATGTCTTGGCTGGCTTGCACTATTCTTTCCTTTGAAGTGCACATGCCTTGGTAATGCATTAGATATTTAAACGATATCGTGGTTGTGATAAATCCACGTGAAGTAGTGAAGTACACATAAGCTGATTCCAATGACGCGAGATTTGCATTCTGCTACTTCGAGGGTGTTGTTACCATGACGATCAATCGTTGCGTGACATGATGTTGCGTTACGTTGATGACGTCATGAACCTATTAAGTATATTAACCAGGATGCTAGAAGGCCAGTCTTTAGAAATTTCTCCAAACAAATGACACTCGTTATGGACTCCTCCTGTCTGCCTTAAAACGATACCGAAGGACCTGGAGAACAAGAAAGGACGACTGTTTGAATATTGCTGTTCAAGTTCATGCACAGTGCCAAACAAAAATTCAACCCCTTCCTCAGCTAAGTCGAACCGAATGCTTTGAGTCTGTGAATAAAAACCCAAAAGAGTTGTCATTCAAAACGTGAAAGCTGCTGAGCATGACCTTTCTGCAGAGTGGGTCTTAATCTGATTCCTACCGTGTGACCAATGACATGAAAACTTTTGAGCAGTGCTTTCCTGTGACCTTGTTTATCAACGCTTCAGTAATATAACATTTTATTTCTCACTTACTTGGATTTTCCACTGTAAGTAGGCGTTTTCAAATCCCATCTGAAAGGAAGAACGGTCACATTACAACTTGAACAAAATAACGGTTTCTTTGTTCTTCAAGTTTGATCGAAAACTTGTAAAGGTATCTTGATGACTACTCAATAAATGCCAAGTTGCGCATGCGTTGAGTAAGCATATGACGTACACTATGACGTATAGTATGACGTAGCGCCGGTCGGCCCATCTTCGCTCGATGGGGCCTCAAGTCAGCTCGCGAGTTTGTTTTGTTTTGTATTTAACAAGTCGTAGATTCGAGTCAATTGGGCAGTGAAGTGATACGAACAAGTGAAAGAACTTATTTTATGTGCACGGTACCTTTTGTCCCCGGGATCTATGCCACAATACAGTATAGACTTCATGTGGAAATGTTGTCTGAAGAACACTCTAAAAACAAAAATATAAGTTGGAATATCTTTCATTTACTCATGTGCAAGGAGTCTGAAGTAAATGATAGGAAATGCTGAATAGAGCGTCGTAAATTAAGTGTCTAAAAAAACTAAAGCAATTACTCTGACCAATCACAACAGACCGAAACAGCGCAATGAACCAATCAGATTATGAAGCCATTACATGAGCCGGCGCCAAGCGCGGGAAATTGCGCGCGTGCAAATCGCGATCGGTTTTTGGTTTTGCTTCTCACTGGTTGAGAAAGTGGTGTGAGATTTGCCAACCAATCACAGAGCGAAGTAAAGCAAAACCTTAGCAATCGAGAATCACTTTCACCAATCAACTGAAAAAAAACTCTATTCCCCAAAATAAAAGTGATATTCGATAGCAAGCCTTACTTTCGTTCGTTATCCGTAACAGTCATCCCTTCAGGAGACACCTTGAAGCTGACTGTGGTGAATTTGTTAGCAGCTTCGTCGTTTGACAGTCGTTCCGCGGTGCGTTGTATCGCACTCGCTCCTGTTAACATTTCAACATCACACTGTCCCAGATACATCAGCGAACCAACTGCAACAAAAAAAAAACCAAACAAACAATCGGATGAATTGCCTCCAAAAAATGAATTTGCTGAGCAGACAAATATAGGAGATGAAGTGCATTCAGTTTTCGAAGGGACAACTTTTCGTTCGGCAAGGTTTGTTCACAAGGTGTTACAGCCAAATTCGTTGTACCACACTGCGCGTTTTTGAAAAAATAAAATAGGGTTTTTCTGTTCCGTCAATCATCTGATTGAGGGCGGGGTTATGCAAATAGCCCAATCAGAACGCGTTGCGTTGTGATTTGCATAAACC
>JAEMWC010000889.1:187500-245000 GCA_016490735.1 Pachyseris speciosa
TTGGCTAAATCCGGAAGCCGGTGAACCCCGTTGCTAGTAAGCTGATCTTTGAGTTGAGATTTGTTATAATTATCAAAAACTTAAAATATGTCCCCAATCGCATTACCTCATATCAACCATGTCCGTGAGGATGTCCCGAATGGCTTCCACATTGTCCTTTTTGACCGTGGGTTCGATCAGAGGCTCCACGCTACCCTCTACTCGCGGGGTGTCTGATGGAATCGTCCCATGCAGGTTCGTCTGAGTCTCCGTTGAAATACCACTTGTCGGACTACCAAGGAAAACAACAGTCTTATTTCAGGGTGATAAAAGAAACATGGTGCTTTCATCTAAGAGGAACGGTGCCCATGACAGCGTGACTGCAATTTTTTTGTAGTTTGATTTGCATTTTATTTTTCTCACTGATCTACTTAGCACTTTCAATGAGGGTACGTAAGCAGAAAATAAAAACGGTCAAACCTCAGTCAAAAGTTTCTTTACCTGGTCTGTACTCTATTCCGTTGAGCTGACCGTACGTCTTCCAGTCTCGCATATCCCGCTTCTTCGTCCTCTCGAGCCTCGTGCGCATGCACCAAGGCATTTTCCACGTCTGAAGCTGTTTGCTGGCTCGGCAGTTGGTCAGCGGTCTCCTCCTGTTGGATCTCTGTCAGGGTAAAAGTGAGCTGAGATCGATTGGACGAATGTCCCCTCACGGGGGTGGAGACGGATGAGGTGCTGATGAAGGAACCACCAAATGCGGAGTCTGTATGACCATCGCTGCTGCTGGAATTAGAGACCGATGTTAGTGAACAGTCATTGGTTTGCGCTGGAAAAAATGGGGTGCGAGCTAGTATTGAGTGTGCGAGGAAGGAGAAACGAGGGAGGCGGCGCTTCAACTCGCACCCCCTTTTTCTCTGACGTCCGCTAAACAGGTTAAATCTCCTTTCGGTAATAATCGGAGTTCAGGATCTCCGTTAAACTCTTAATGCAGAAAAGACAAAACGAAACTGTCCTCAAAATTCCACTACGAGCCACCCTCCACAATCTCCACCTCTAAACAACATAATTAATTTGACTATGTACTTCTTAAAGAAAGCATACATGACGAACGACCTCTCTAGTGATTGTCAGTTATACTAGCGATCGATAGTAGCCAGGTTATTTACAGTATTAAGCAAGTGTACCCTGATGCCAACATGATAAAAACAAACAGAAAACTGAAAAGAATGCGGAGAGTGCTAACACAAGCAGTTTTGAGTTCTGGAAAACTCTTGACAACAAACCATGTACACATAAAAGAGGTGATTTTTCCATCCTATTTATTCAACGAAACCTGACGTCATGTCCCTGTGGAAATCTTGTGACTCCGACAGACTTTCATGTAGTTACGTGTACTTGTTTTGAGCCAATACAAGTTTGTGCTCGCACTTTTAAACTTATGATAACTACTCTGACCAGTTATCCCGCTTGACATAAGCTTTTCCTATAAAGAAGGACAAGGAAAACATACACCGATGGAGAGCCTCCAAGGTTGGTTGTTTCATCAATGGAGCCTTTGGAATCGACTCCTTCATCCACACTGATTCCATCGATGCTGCTGTATGGAGATTTGTCAAGAGGATGCTGCTCGTTAAACTCTGTTTCAGGAAAAAGCGCAATCACATTACTTCGCAATTCAACATAATTAACATCAATTTTATCAAACAGAAGCCTCTATTAGACGGCCATCCATATAAAACGCTTATCCCTTACTTGGGTAGTCTCCTAAAACAGACACATCTTTAAAGCAAGGATACCTCACAGATTAATATAGAGCATTAAGACACTAACGCTTTACACAAAGCTTTACGTTTATCATTGCTTGTTTTATTGATATGTGGGTACTTGAGCCTGAGCATTAGCTATGCCATGCTGATGAGGCCTAACAAGGCCGAAACAGCTGTCCATGGCTGCTAATGTTTGGGCTCCATCTCTACTTTGGTAGATTTAAGGGATAATGCCCGCTACCATGTGGCGTTAGTGCCCTTAGAGTGGGTTCTTGTCACTCCAGCCACATCCCACAAGCTTTACGTTGTCGCGTCTTTTTAAAGCAGACACGCGTCTCCAAGGGAAAAGTCTCCGTAACGTAGACAACTTTTTTTTCCATCAACGGTCTCGTCTTTCTCGTTAATACGATCCGTTTTTGATCGTTCCTTACTTAAAACAGAGATTTATTATTCGATGAGGCCTTTCGTCCACATGAAAAGGGACGAAAAGGCTCCGTAAAAAAATTAAACCGGATGTTTGTAAATCTGACAGCGTTTTCGCGTGAACGGCAAAAACGAATGAAAAGGAAGTATCACAGAGTAGATGCATTGGTGTGCGTTGAAGAGATGTGATATAGTTGTCTTGAGCTGTGAGAGATCCAGTCAAGTGACAAAAGATAAAATAGAGGATGGCGTGACAGTGAAAACGTGACAGTAGCTGCCTTTATTACGGAGAGCAACGTTAAAAAGACGATGGCGGTGGGTGACACAAATACTGGATGACGTGGCAATGAAAAATGTGTCAGCAACTGCCTTCTACATTTTTACGAAGAGCAAACGTTAAGTGAAAGACGATGACGGTGCGTGACACATACTGGATTGCATGACAATGAAAACTGTGACAGTACCTGTCTTGTGATTATGAACAACAAACTCGTTAGCGGGGCCGACATGTTTTAGCGACTCTTTCATTGCCAGAATGTCGATGTCTTCCGGCGGCGGCTCGGGGGACGCCACATGCTTTGACGGCTCGACAATCCTCTTAGGCGGGGCTTTACTGGTGTAAAGCGTACCAGAGGAGTGGCTCAACTCCCCTGGTGCCAGTGATTTAGCGTTGTAACTGGAAATTTCTTTGAACACCTCCGTAGGTGACACGCTCGTCAGACCTGGCATTGGTATAATCTGGCATCTCAGATGCTGGTGGGGTGAAGCGTGTACCTTATCAGACTGTAACATGTCTGTGAGGATGGCAATTTTGGACTTTACGTTACCCTTCTCAGGCAGAGTCTCCGAATCTTCGATCTCTTTCCGTCCATTAAAAGCGAACAGTTCTACACTGTTCGAAGCTGACTTATTGTTATTGAAATCAAGGACCTTGGGCCCATCTCTCTGCTTACCAGGGTGAGAGCTTGTCCATCCATTTGTTTGAGGGTTATAACCGACTGTTGTATGGCTGACAGTGCTAGCCTTGAAAGTTCTGGGCATCATTTGCGTGGCGTAAAATTTAGGAGACGATGGTGATACGGGCGGTGATGTCTGTGCCAAGGGTGCTTCATGTAAAACGAACACAGGCGAGCCCTGACTTCGCGCTTCCACAGAATAACCATTCGGAATCTGCCCCGAATTAGGAATGTTGTACCAGGAGAAATTCTGAGAATAAGGTGGTAGCGCTGTTGGGCTTCTCTTGGTTGGGGAGCCACTGAACCCATTTTGCATCATTCCTGGTGCACCGTTTCGGTTGTACCGACTCCCAGCATCAAAACTCGTTGCGTTCCGCACAGGAACACCAGGCGGGGTCACTGATCTCGAACGGAAATTTGTGGTGTCCAGGTCTCTCCTGCCGGGCCGAGCCTGTTGCAGTGTTGTGTCCAAAAGCTCTGAACACTCCCCAAGCTCCTGCAAAAGCTTATCAATCGATTTAACTTCATCTTTCATAACCGCTCCTCTTGAACTATCCATATTGCCAGTGAGGTATTGAAGCCTGGGCTGACTCAGCTTCACATCCGCAATCGGATTGTCCCTGTTTTCAAAACCGTACGCATTTCGTCTGGTCAACGTGTTTGCTCTGTTTTCAAAGAAGTTCAACTGCTCCGTGCCACTTGTCATGGGAACACCGCTATCAAAGCTTAATGACCGCACTTTCTTCTTGAAAGCTTTGTCCACCTGTGCGTATAGCTGTCCATTCACAGGGCCAGCCACGTACTCTGGAGGACCTACAAGGAAAGATTCACGTTTAGAGCCATAAAGAAAGAAAAAAGACTTCAATTCGGATTTAGAGTAGCAAACGAAGTATGCTAGTATTTCCGAAACTACACTAAAACATAAAGCATAAGATCAAATAATTTACAATAACCAAGATAATAATATCTAGACGTATGCACTCAGTAAAATGAAACATGTAAATAAGATAATGCATGATAAAAACTAAAAAAATATATGATTTGATAATGGTCCTAAAAATAGCTATGCTGGGAGCAATTCATTCACGGATTCAAACTTAAGGAACCTTCTGCAGTGCAATAAACATTACAGGACAGTACCGCTCAATGAATAGCTAGCGCTTTCACTTGAATGGTCACACTTTAGGAGTTCAATCAAGCTGGAAATTCAGAACCACATTGCACAGCATAATAAACAGGACCACAGGAAAGTAATGCTCAGTAGCTTTCATTTGAATGGTCACACTTTAGGATTTCATCCATGCGGGAAATTTAGAACCACATTGCACGGTATAATAAACAGCACCACATGAAAGTACCGTTCAGTAGCTTTCATTTGGATGGTTACACTTACAAATTTCATCCACAGACTTAAAAGATAAAACCACCTTGTACAGCACGATAAACAACGGAATATTAACTTACGCCACCTCCTTTTATATTCATATGACCGCACGTTAAGGTTTCAACCAAGCTTATAAGTTAGAAACCCGCCGAAGAACACAAGCAAGAAACAGCTACAAAACGGGAAAGTACAGCTTTCTGATTAATGGACACAGCTTATGGTTTAAATGTTTGGCAGGCGGTACAATTAAAGCTTAAAAGAAAACACTTTTGTAAACTCTACCATTAGTCGACGCTTGAGCAAGTCGTTAAAAAGACAGTTTACCTTTCATGTGATAGTTAAAGCCACAGAACAAACCTCAGAACACTTTACAACAAAGTATTGTTCCCACAGAGGCGAAGTACGTGCGTTGAGAGAGAGAACGTATCAGATATGGCGGAGGAAGATCCTTGTCAAGTGTTCAGACATGATTTGAGACAAACACAATAGCGTGAGTGACAATCGAGTTAATTAACGTAGTGATGCTGTCACGGGTCTTTCAACCGCATTTTCACGTGGCAGTAAGAAACTGATCGGAAGGGAAAAGCTTGTCTGGTTCGATACCATCTCCTTCAGAGGCTCTCGATCTTCAAAACATTCTGGATCTTTCTTATGCTCAGTTCTCTTATGGTAAATTAAATTCTGGCACCTCACAACAAGGAAAGAAATAAGATTAAAAGACCTGAAATGGAGACACCGTGGTACATCTGAGAATATTACGATAACCTCGAGTGAAAATGCTTATCTCGTTACATCTAATGCACATGTCATCGGCTTCCCCGTGGGGTCGACCCCCGGGCTAAGCAGGGGGAAACTTGAGGAATTTCCCCGGGGGGTCGGGGAATCTCTCAAGACAAAGTTCCCTGGGTTGGGTGTCTCTCAGCTGAAAATTCCTGTGACATCCTTTTCAAACTTGTGAATTCTCCCACCCCCTAATCTTTGATCGTAGAACAATGTCAACATTTTCCCCTACCCTCGGGCAAAGAATCCCGTCCATCTCTTTGTATTCCCCCACATATCTCCCTGGTAGGCCCGGGGGTCGACCCCACGGGGAAGCCGATGACATCTGCATAATTTTTACACAAAAAAATCATAAAGGTACACATTACAAGAAAGCAATCTCATTATTAGTATAACAGCTACGATTCTAAATTTGAGCGGTTGGGGGTTCGAACGAAGCAGGAGCTATTTGGTAATTCAACGCCATAGACATGCACGTAACAGCGTTTTGGAGTCTGACAATCCGATACAGACCTCTTGAACAATCTACTTCCTTAAATCTGACAAATTTTGCAAAATTTCGACACTCGAAACTGAACATGAGAGTATAAAGATCGAACTGTGCCACAGCTCTTCATTTATTTATCACACTTCAGGAATTTTTAGCGGACTTCAAAAGTTGACAAAAACATTTTTGTAGAGCGTCGAGATGCCTATGACAAGGTGCAAGCCAGAATTCCTTTTGGTTCAAGGTTAATTGAAAATAATTTAGAATGTCAGTAACACACACGTGGGTATCAAAACAATGGAAATTGGAACGCATCACAAAGATAAAAGAAACTAGAGTAGAAACACCGTATGATGTAGGTAACAATTACATAAGAAAAGTTTCCATGTATACGTCAGAACCGGCAATTCACATGACTATATCACACATATGTCTGAAAGACAAAAATATTTTTCGCAAAACAATTACAAATTTATTTGGTCCAGCGCCTTGGAATCGCATATTTGACGAGAAATATCCTGTCTAAAACAAATCCGGAAATCTTCTTAAGGTCGAGTATTTTTCTTTCTGATAAAAATGCTAAAAATTCTTTCTTCAAGGACCCTAATCGTACTAGACTAAAAATACTATTGGTTTTCTTTGGCTTGCCTTCAATTTTTTCAAGGAGCGGCAAAACTCAGAGTAAAGAGAATTTATCGAAAGCACTGCTCGGTGGCTTTTGCTTGAACGGTCACAACTTCGGATTTCATCCACAAACTCAAGCATTAGAACCACTTTGGACAACATAACGAACAGCGCCATACGAAAGTGTACTACATTGGTCAAGACTTAGGCTTCATTTGTGGCTTTTTAAAGTAGAAGTACAGTATCCCAAGACACAAGGCATTATTACAAAACACTTTGATCGCAGATACTTTCTCTGACTGCTTCCATGGCAAACACTTTCTCTCGTGAAAATTTTGTTAAATCTTCCATGTCACCTCCCACGAAGAAGGTTACTGAAATGTCACGCATTTAGAGTAAAAATAGATAACATTTTAAATCAAAGAAGCTATTTTCTTATCGGAGGGCCGACAGGGGTGTTTCAGGAACTTCCTTTGTCTGCCGATGTGGAATTGCAGACATGCTTACCAGCTATTATTAACAGGCAGCATGTGAAACAAACACCCTACGAGCGCAAAGATCATTTTCTGACAATTCTCGACAACAGGAATACTTCAAAAAGCACCTGCCCCTTCGAAAGTCACGTCCCTGAAACCGTTTCCGAAAGAGGTCTGTTGTAAATAACCAGTACGTCGCAGAACACTTCCCACAGATTTCACTGAATCTTTCAGAAGCCGGTCACGAAGAATGTAGCAGAATTTTTGGCAAAGCTTTTAAAGTGAAAGTACACACAAATTCCATTCCACACCTTTCACTGTCAATTATTACGTCCCAGCAGGTTATGTACAGATAACACACCTAATCTCGCTAAGAACTGCAAAAATTCTCTGTTCAATCTGACTCGTATCACCCGATAATAGGATGGCCATTAAGCAGTCAACTACCACCCGGGGTATCCAATCGATGAAATCCATAATCGATGACAATCGATATCACTCGATATCAATTAATCGATTGATATTGATAATCGATGACCAATCGATGGTGAAGATTCGTGTGGTTATCGATTGGTATCGATTATCAATACCAATCGATAGATAAATTGGTATCGATTGGTTGCAGATTGACGGAACCGGAATCGACACATAAAAAACACAACTTTGTACGCAGTAATTGTAAACACATTTCATTTTAATGTTAACTGGAGAACAATACTCTCTTCTTTCTCTTTAACGTTAACGCCCCGTCCACAGGAATCCAGGGGTTTTTTTTGACAAATTAAAATTTCGTTCCATGGGCCAATCTATAGACTTCAAAAACGGAAAGTGGTTGCATCGTGCTTTCACAGAAAAATTCTGGCAACAGAAGTTGTACTTTTGCAAACAATGAAATTGCCAACAACAGCAGCATGAGTTGTTGCAAAATAATGAATAAAGCGGATGATCGGACAGGTAGCGTGTGTGACGTCTGTTCGAGGTTGCTGAGCCAATCGATAGCAACCGATGAACGGTTTTTGTGTGGTTATCGATTGGTCATCGATTGGCCGATACCAATCGATACCAATTAACTAATTTTATCGATTGATATCGATGGATCGATGGGGTTTCCGATCATCGGTTTCCATCGATTGCATACCCCGGGACTACCAGCGACGCTCACTCAACACCACGCCTGATTTCTCCGTACATTCATACACTCCTGGTACACTGCCAAGCAGACAGGAAGGGAGAATTAAAACAATCATCAGCTAAGAGGGATGTTTTGGATGCAATCAACTCTCAGTTAACGGACTATTCTTTAAACGAACACCAAACATTCATCCATACTGTAACTAGTACAGGCTATTTCACTGGAAATTAATTCCCCTCCAAAAGCTGGTGCGGATCCTTAAGGTGTCCATCACAAAGAGTAAAGCCTGGTTCACACTTGTGAGATAAGCGCAAGCGTAATCGCAAGCATAAGCACAATGACGTTCACACTAGCTTATTTCACCTCAATGCACACTAGCGTTTTCTTGTGCTTATGCTTGCGCTTACGCTTGTGCTTATCTCAGTCACAAGTGTGAACCAGGCTTAAACAACCACATTCCTAGAGTTTCTATTTTAATATCTTCGGTTATCACCTTGAAAAGTCGCACATAGGAAAAATACTTATTTTTGCGAAAAATATCCCACTTGACCAAAAAGGTAATGAGAAAAAGGAAATGACCAGCAACGATGAAATGAAATCTATCGATGATTAAACAAATTCTCCCCACTAATAACAAAATAAATGTAAGGAGGATAGTGAAGAGAAAATGTATGTTGATAAAAATACATAATGGGGTGATATTACTAATCCCCACCCTTCCCCGGACAGGATGGCAGTGCAGTGCAAGGCTAATTCAGCATTCTGTTTGGTTCCATAAAGCCTCTTATACAAAATGATAGAGAGGGACATTACCGAGTGAGGTTTTGTCAAAAAACGACAATGACAATAACAATAAGAACAACAACAACAGTTAGAACAGGCTCGATCCACCGTCCTTAAGATTGAAAGTCCAACCAAAGACTGAAAAAACTGTCAAAGTACACAATCTGCGGTAGCATTGTGCAAGGCCAGATTATGGTTCCAGAAAAATAAAGTGAGCTTTTAAGTAGCACGTTGTTGTTTCTACCTTCTAAGAAAACAAAAACTGTGGACTGTTTTAAAAGCAAGTTGCCTATTGTAATTACATATTAAATTAAATTAGATAGGGTTTTTCTTCTGAAGATTGTAAGGCGCATAGGGTTCGAGAAAACGTGCCCTACAATAATATAATAATCATAATCATAATCATAATAGTCACAGCAACAACAACAACAAAGGATTGAAAAACTGGCGATTAGGGTTAGAATTGGACTGTTACAGAAAACTGGCCACTGAGGATCTTAAGGAAGGTGCTAGATTACTAAGTACCAGGAGAGTGTCCCCAAGGGACCCTTGGTCATTTGTTATGAATCGCTCCCTTGGGATGTATGTCGGCATGAGAACAGCCAGAGCACAATAAAAAGGATTAATACAGTTTTCCCATAGTTTGTAACTTAATAATTTTGCAATTATTTATTGTTTTGTAAATATTGGATGAAATGTTAAATAAAATTATTATTATTATTACTATTATTATTATTATTATTACTATTATTATTATTATTATTACTATTATTATTATTATTATTATTATTATTATTATTATCATTATGATCATTATTGTTAATTCCTACATGTCGCTATCCCAATTCCTGAAGTGCTATATATTTTGTCACAGGTCTTTCTATCCTCTAAATCTTGCTAAAAGAGAGGGCCAAAAACATCGGGAAAATAAAAACCCTCGAGGCCATGTTACTTGGATTCTGTCCACTTTCACAAGTGAAGAGTTAAGAAAATTATTTGCCGAAGAGAAGATTTCAGAAAATTTGCCAAACGTATACTGGAGACGAAAACTGACACTGTTAAAAGGCAAACAAGAGAGGAATAAGTTAATTACCCGTGTCAGATCGACGTTTTTACCGCACGTTCAGAGGAAGATATCAAAACACTCCACTCCACTCATAAGCACCGAAAATTTCCGGTTGAATTATCCATTTTCGACTAACATGTCGCCTGCTGCCAAATTAATAAATTTGACCTTCCGCTAAGGAACAAAAACAGAGCAATTCCGAACTTCCGATGAAGGGAAAGAAAACCAAAAACAAGAGTTTGGTAATCCTACGCAAATCGGATCCAACTCTAGACGACCGTCTCGAGCATTGCCCGTCTCGGAGGGTCGAATCTGTTTTTGTGCTTTGATCGCTCACAAACAATTACGGAAACAATAAAGTACCGATATGGACAACAGAACTGCCGGACTTAGCCGTATTTGCGGTTAACAAGTTATGCAAGGTATTGCTGTGGCCACAGCTTAAACGATTGTTGACCAGTGAGAAATTCGCGGTGAACTAGTGATAACAGTTTGTTAGATGTATGAACAAATTGCTTTTATGTCAACATCACGTACAAATTACACGAATACGTGCCTCTTTTCGAGCAACACTAACGTTTTTGTCGATGTGACCTTGATGTAACCCTTAAAATTTTATTTCAAGAAGATTTTATCCACGTACTCAGAAGCAGTTGCCACCTTGTCCAAAATAACAAACCACTGGAGAGTGCAGCTCAGTATCTTTCAAATGAAAACTACTGATCGTGGCCACGTTGTGATTCCATTTCTTCATAAAAGGTGGCAAAATATATATTCCTTCCGTTACGGATTAATTCCAAAAGTGTGACCATTTTCCTGAGGGCGGAAGATAATGTAAAGGCGGATAATATACAAGTTTATCAGCTTGCATTGTGATTTTTTTGTGTCCTTAATATTTTGGATACAACTGTGGTAGTTAAGTCAGTGTATCGTCTTTTAGTTCACGGGATAAAAATCTGACATGTGGACAGTTAAATAGATGTTACTGAGCAGTTCTTTTTGGTCATTTGCGAGGGTTTACCAACTTTTTATTCTTTCCAAACTGAGCATTATATTCCCGTATATTATGTTAAATTATGTTGGTACTGTTTATTTGACTAGTTGCACAAGGTGATACGAACTTTTTTCGCAAGAGGGCCAAAATCCTTAACTGTCACCTTTCAAATAAAAGCTAGTACTGAGCAGTACTTTCCTGTGGTGTTATTTATTATGCTGAACAAGGCAGTTTTAACTTTTGAGTCTTTGCGTACAATCCTAAAGTGTGATCATTCAAATGAAAGCTACTGAGCAGTACTTTCCTGTGGTGCTGTTTTAAGGTGGTTCTAACTTGCGAGTCTGTGGATGAAATCCTAAAGTGTGACCATTCAAATGAAAGCCACTGAGCAGTACTTTCCTGTGGTGCTGTTTATTATGCTGTATACGGTGGTTCTACCTAGTGAGTCTGTGGATGAAATCCTAAAGTGTGATCATTCAAATGAAAGCTACCTAGTAATACTTTCCTGTGGTGCTGTCTATTTTTATGCAAGACTAAAATAAAATAAAGAAAGACCTACGCTTCAGTCTGTCGCTGAATCCCTTGCTGGCGACTCCTGATCTATCTTGCAAGTTGGAGCTATTATAATCGGACTTGTAATCTAGAATAAAGGGGATTGTAGAGAGAGTTAGCAAATAATATTGACCAACCCTCGTAAACTTCACAGCCAAAGGTTTAACTGAAATTATGCTAATCGAACGTGTTGTTAGAACTTTGCCACAACGATTAAACTCTTCACAAGGAAATTCCTCGCGTAACCTTGAATATTCTTAATTAATCCCGTAATACGACCACAGCAACTCCACGAGGGTTTAATAATTGCTATTCAACGTTCGGAGTTAACAGCATCGGTCTCTAACTGACATTTCTTTAAACGAGGCACGAGAATTCGATTAAGAAAGAAAGTCAAAAGTCAGACATGAAAAAATTTCCAGCATAAGCAACGAGTACTAATCCTATAAAACTGAAATGATGCGAAGGTAGCCTGGCGCCACGAAATCCTATGTTTTTGGGAAGATTTTCTCTGAGAAAATATGCCTCTCACACTCTTTCGAAGAAACGCATTGATCACTTCGAAGTTTATAGAACGAAAAATCGATCTGATAGCAATCTCCCTCGCTTGGCGTATTCAAGATCCCGATATCCCAATTGCCTCTCGAGTTGATGCAAGGTAAATACACAACATTCCGGTCGAATTGCGTGAATCCACCGAAAGCACGAAATACAGGGCGCAATACGCAAAGCTACACAACAACAAAGAAATGTCACTTACAGTACCGCGGGTTATCAACGCGGACTCCGTTTTGGTTGAAGCGCAGCGAAGCAAGAACGGCCATACGTGAACAATAATAAACTCACCACCATAAAAAACACAGACCCCTCAAAATGTCGAGGCGTGAATACTGACATACCGGTAGTTCCCTAAGGTGGTGTAACTTGATCTTGGAAACGATTCGGGGAATTTATGACCCGCGGTGGAGATACGCTAACACAGCGCCAAGTACCCTTATAAATGCTTTAAAAATAAAACAATATGTTGCCATAAAGAGTGAAAAGGGTGTACGAGCTAAGATTTCCGTATATGTACGATTTCCCATTCCTATTATCGACCCAGCCCAGGGGCCCTGAGGCCTTTGCTTCGCAATTCTAATGTCTAAATTTATAAAATAAAATTAAAATAAAGGAACTCTCAAATTTCCTTTCTTAAAATAATGTAAAACAAACAAGTAACACAGGAAAGCGCTTCATTTTCACGAGCTTTAGATTAAATGGTCAGACTTAAAAGGATTTTTAGAAAAAGTTGACACCACAAAGATAGATTCAACAAAAAAAGGGCGCCATCACACACACATACCTTGCAATTCCAGCCAGGTCACCGTTTGGCGCACTTTCCCACGCTAAAATCATCAATTCGCTCATATACCAATAAACCTAATACCCACAACATTAGAAAATAATCTAATATTGATTCTGTGCGACCACCAAACTACTGTAGCAATCAGCAAACGACTCAGTGGCTTTGACAGACATAAACCTTTTACCGTGTGAGGTGCCGTGGAAACAAAAACGGCGAAAGGAATTGACAAAGGTGAGTGATGGGACCATGCCGGAGTAATGCACGAAACATCCAGGACACTCACAGGTAAGTAAAAACATTTCCTAAAGCTTTCGACAACCTGGTTTTGTGAACAGCAAGTCATGAGGGGCGCGTATCTATTACCAAAGACAAACAGAGACAAAAGTGTTTTGACTGATACACGACCTGCAATGAGGAACACTTCCAAGCTGTGGGATCTCGTACACGTCTCCTCCAGTGTAATATACGTATACTGCTGTCGACGGAACGCAGAAGTTCTCCTTAGCTTTCACCCCCAGAAGAAGCCGTTGACTCAAGCCTCGTCAACGGCAGAAGCTCCGTTTAAAGCCAACGAAACACTTGAGCTGCTCGGATAATCCGCGCTTTCTGGCAAAAATCGCCGCGCGAACTTCGGCAGCGCCTCACAATGAACTATTGACGTCGGTTTGAAATTCAACGCCTAATTTCTTTCATAAAGAAAACAATGATTATATGAATTAGCTCTTATTTCAAACCTCGGGTCACGCGACATCACAGCCCAAGAGAAAGTGAATCCACAGCACAGTCACATTCAAAAAACGTTCAGTGAGCAGTAATCGAGACGTTGGAGGAAATCGTTCGAGTTGCGAAAAATAAACCATCAAAATCAAACATGACAGGTGGAAAGTATCTGGCATTATCAATCGTTTTTTGACACGTGTAATAGCGATTGTTTTATACTCAAAATCTCAACAAAAGAACGCTACAATAATCTAAGATAAAAAAACCAAAGATTTTGAAGATAACGGGATTTTTATGTTACATGACCTAGTTAATCCTTTGATCTTTGGGACAAGCCTCGATCGAGGAACGCATGTTGAAGCTCTTGGGTTTGTGAATGTAATTCTTACAGGGGTCACTGTGACAAAAGATAGCTACGATTAACTTCTTTTTGGTGTTATTCGAGTTACGGCTTTTCTTATAGCAATCTAAGCAAGCTTGACAAACTTCTACTTCAGTTGCCACTTGAGAGTTCAAAGAGTGAATTAATTAAAGTACCACCATATCGAACATCGTCTGTAGCTATTTTTCGCAAAGTTTCCACAAGAAGCAAGACGATCTTTTGAGCCAACAAGAAGCGGTATTTAGAGCTGCGACCTTCGGAAGAAAAACTTTGGAAATGTTATTAGCAAACAGGCATTCGACAGAACAGATCACTCGAGAAATGGAGTGGTGAACACCGAACCAAATGATCTCCACTCTGAAAAGATATTTGATCTGACAGGCGTGTACACTGATCCCAAACATTTCCTGTTGTAAACGATGTCAAAATTCTGCAAATATTTGTTTGCCTCAGAGTGCTGGATCCAAGAGTACGAGTAAACAAATAAACAAACGAAAAGATCAGCAAAACAACTAATTTCTAGTCTTTTTTCTTTTACATTGTTGACATCACTGATGGCTGTCATTCATAGGATCACACTTCCTAATGAAATCGTCTGAGTAACGAAACAAACAGAGCAATTTTGACTATATTTTGATATAAAGTACCCAGTGTATTTCCTTGCTCCGTTACAGTACGACTTGAAACTACAGCTTAGTAGCGTTCACATAAATATTTAGAATCACCTGGTAAAGCATAACATAAATAAACAACACCACAGGGGAGTACAGTTCACACTTGAAAGTTTCACCCATACACTCGAAAGTTAATATTAACAGAACCGCTCAGTGTTTAGTAGCTTTCATTAATATGGTTACACTTTAGGATTTCATCCCGACTAAGAAGTAAAGTAGTACTGCTCAATAGCTTTCAATTGGATGGTCACACTTTAGGATTTCATCGACAGACTCAAAAGTTAGAACCACCTTGTACAGCATAATAAACAGCACCACAGGAAAGTGCTGCTCAGTAGCTTTCATTTGAATGGTCACACTTTAGGATTTCATCGACAGACTCAAAAGTTAGAACCACCTTGTATAGCATAATAAACAGCACCACAGGAAAGTACTGCTCAATAGCTTTCATTTGAATGGTCACACTTTAGGATTTCATCAACAGATTCAAAAGTTAGAACCACCTTGTACAGCATAATAAACAGCACCACAGGAAAGTGCTGCTCAGTAGCTTTCATTTGAATGATCACACTTTAGGATTTCATCAACAGATTCAAAAGTTAGAACCACCTTGTACAGCATAATAAACAGCACCACAGGAAAGTACTCCTCAGTAGCTTTCATTTGAATGGTAACACTTTAGGATTTCATCCACAGACTCAAAAGTTAGAACCACCTTGTACAGCATAATAAACAGCACCACAGGAAAGTGCTGCTCAGTAGCTTTCATTTGAATGATCACACTTTAGGATTTCATCCACAGATTCAAAAGCTAGAACCACCTTGAACAGGATAATAAAAAGGCACCACAGGAAAGTACTGCTCAGTAGCTTTCATTTGAGTGGTCACACTTTAGGATTTCATCCACAGATTCAAAAGTTAGAACCACCTTGTACAGCATAATAAACAGCACTACAGGAAAATCAGGAAAGTACTGCTCAGTAGCTTTCATTTCAATCCACAGACTCAAAAGTTAGAACCATCCAGCACAAAATAAATGAACACCACCACAGGAGTAGCTTTCATTTGAATGGTCACACTTTACCATGCCATTTCACTCACAGACTCTAACTGGTTAACGGACCTATACGTTAAACAGAAAACTTCAACTTTTACAGGCCGTGAAATCGTAAGCTCCATTTCCTAATCGCGTTCCGCTTAAACTTCTTCATTGTTGATCGCACCCCTCACATTTTCTGGGCTAGCCTCGGCAGTTCTGTATAGTTTTGCGTCAAAAACTCAAAATAGCCTGACCTAGACAAGAAAAGTTAAAGAGTGGGCGGGAGATCTGTGTATCACAAATGATCACAGATATCGTACTGCAAACCCACAAGTGAATGATAGCTTGCTAACAGGTTTCAAGGCACGAGCTAAGGAAATGTAATAGTCTATTTCCATTCAAACCAACCGTGACAAAAAAACACACACACAACATCTGAACACTATTTTTCAGGTGACAATGACGAAAGTGTGAACTGTACCAAAAATAGATGACACAGACTGGCCCTTTGACACGATTTGAAACTTATACTCCTGAGAGGAAAAGAAGCAGTCATATGACACGAACGGAAAAGGCTGAAACCTCAGTTGGCAAAAGAGTTTTTCATGAACTGGAAATAATCCAAAGAAAACGTGTGATCAGAAACGTAAAACAACTACCATCAAAGTGGTAAAGCGATTTTTTAAACATGTGGAAAGGAGACAGAGAAACCAAATAAAAACAGAGCACTATAGCTGAAAGGAGCCCTAATAACGTGTGTCAAAAAAACTCTTCGTGTCTTCCTGATCTTTTAGTTACAGGATTCATTTCTCGTCTTTGAACGATTTTCAAATGAGTCTCGTAAAGCCAAAACCAAAGCAATTACGCTGACCAATCACAACAAAGGCAAGCAGCGCAATGGGCCAATCAGAATTTGAAGCAAATATTGTACATACAGCCGACGCCAAGCGCGGGAAAATGCGCGCGTGCAAGTCACGATTGGGTTTGGTTTTGCTTCTCATTGGTTGAGAAAGTGGCGCGAGTTTTGCTAACCAACCACAGAAGGAAGCAAGGCTACACCAAAGCAAACGCGAATTATTTTCGACACTCGATTTAAAACCGCATTAAAAGAAGGAAACCGAAAGAAACGACTGATACTAAGAGTATCCAGCTGCTTTGTACATATGAACGGAAAAGGTGTGACTGGTCTCACGAATTATTTACTAATTTGTTTCCCTTAAGTTTCCTATAACCCCCCAAACACCAATGAAGATAACTATAAAAGGAAATTTGTCAACGGGGCATTAGACAGAACGAATTTGAAAATACCGCCGACATCTCGAGAGTGACCAGTCCCAAAAATAGTAGTGTGAGGGGTCGAGTTCATGGATCGATGATTCGCGTATCCTGCTTAGCATTTCGACACAAACATCGAATTTTGCGTCAGCCTGCAAGCAAGCTCTCCTAGAGAGTTTTTTCACATGACGTCACGGTGGCCATACTGGTGTCCTAAAACAAAGAAACGGAGGTCATGTTGATGGCTCAAACTAAACCTTTGCGAATTGAACTCTTTTTTTATGCAAATAGTTTCTTTGTTTCAGTAAAACAATATGGCCGGTAGTCACGTGAATGAAAAATGTGTGACGAGAGTTTCTGCTTGTACCGGGGAGATTTGTTGTCCTTGGAGAAAACTTGCGTGTGCTAACTGCGAACTTCAATACGAGGGGGAAAATTAACTCTTGAGCAACTCACTTGCGGGCGAGTGGAAGCTCGTCACAACTTCTCTACCGGGGATCTGACTAACTGGACTCGTCGCAGAGAAAACACGATCTTCAACAGCAGAGGTTTAATAATAATAATAATAATAATGATGATGATGATGATGATGATGATAATAATAATAATAATAATAATAATAATAATCTTTATTTGCTTTTGTCAATGTATACATTTTTTTTATTACAATCTAGAAAATTTATAAAATATGTTAATCTAAACCAAATAAAAACAATGGGTAAACAAGGAAGCTAAATAAACCAGTAGGTTTTCTTGTTAGCTCCCTGAACAATTTAGGTTCTAAGTGGCAAGTAAAGTAAAATAAAATAAAAATAAAATGAAAAGAAATGCAAGGACGGGTGAACTTATTTACATGAAATATGTTGACTCAAGTCGTAACCAACTATGTAAGCATCATATAGCGTAGATGTAACTACTGATGTAACCGCAGACGTAACTCTCTCGTGATGGAATCGCAGACGTAACTCTCTCCGGCTGATGTAACCGAAAATGCAACCGAAAATATAAGCTCACCTAGGTTACTTATATATTGTACAAGAGTTCTTTGTTTGTACAGCTTTCCTCTGTCTTCAAGGTACAGGGTGGCAAACGTCAGGTGGTAGAAACAAAAGATCCAATTTAACATCCGAATTTGTGTGAACAGTTTCTGAGTGACGATTACATGTTGATAGGACGTATTCCAATTGGAAGAACTAGATTAAACTTAACGATGCGGCAGAAAACTAAATTACTTTTTACACCGCGGACGGAACTAATTTACTAATTGGTATAGCGGAAGAACTAATATTACTTTTAATATCGTGGAAGGAAATGGTGAATAGGCTCGGTTAACGAGCAAAGACAGGAGAACTTGAAACAAAAGATTTGCTGAGTTGGTTTTGCATTCGAAAGTAGTTAACTCATTAAATGTTCTTTTCCAGAAATTCAAGTAATTGAAAAGTGCTAAAACAGGTGTAGAAATGTACGGAACTAACGGAGTCAAAACAATTGAAAATATTTCCTCCACAACTTTACGCCAAGAATAAACCTAAACGAAAATAACTGATAAAATCCTCGTGACAAATGCCAGTCGCCCCATAAATAAATCCAGTGAAATAAATCGGGCGCCACAAGCCAATAAAAGTGCTTGCTCGCAGGCTAAATTTGTGCAGTCTGGGGTAGTCTGCTCAAAAATGGCTTTGAATTTTTTTAAAGACACGAAAATAACTGGCCGTAATGACAAAGAAAATCGCATTAACGGGTTCGTCGTGAGCAGCTCTTCAACCGTGTTTGAGTCATGATCTGCTTTGTCGGGGCTTACGAGACAGGTGATTAATTAAGCTGAAAAATTGTACGGTATTTTGGATTCAGCAAGTTCAATTCATTAAATCTTTCCCCCTTTTTGATCTCGCTAATTTCCTGACAGAAATTAAGAGCAAACTCGACAATATAATTGTTACGCAGTATGGCGTTGTTCACTTACAAGCTAGAAACTTGTAAAGATTTTAAATATCACAGTTTGCAAGAAGTAAAGATCTAGTTGATACAGTTGTAAAGGTTATTTTCTGCACTCTCTCCTTTACTACAACGCAGTCCTTGTCATTTCGTAGTTAACAGCCACTTTTTTCGCACAAAATCCTTACTCCACCCTCAGCTTATATTCGCCCCTAAACCTGCATTGTCCTCTTCCATGACAGGAAGAGAAGCTCATTGCTTCAATTAACCGATTAGCATAGTTTAGCAGCTGAACTCCATGCTGCCGTGATGTGTCTTCAGCGAAGCCCTCAAAGAACGCTTAAATCCGGGACATCCGGATACAAAGTCCAACTCCCGGATCACTCGAGCGCACCCTCTCATAAAGATAACTCAAGTCAAAAACATTAACAAAAATTCAACGCAAAGACAGAGAAAGAACCATTGTCTTTTTAAGTCAATTTGAGGACTAACAAACACATTTGTAATCCGCTCAAATTATCCTGTACAGCACTGATTGGTCACTCGTATTTCCAGGTGCAGTTGGTTTCAAAGAACTGTTTTGCTTTCAAGTCTCGTTCTATTTGAGAAAATTTCTTTGAGTAATCTCGTTATCAGAAAGGAATGAATATCAAGAATTGAACCCAAGGCTCAGATCAGCAAGCGATAACCTTGAAACCTCCACGCGAAGTTAATTGAATTTAAGCAAAAGGGATAATAATAACACGCCCACTTTGGAAGAGTCTAGAGTGCTGTTCATACATTTCATCCACAGACTCAGAAGTGTGAACTACCTTTTACAGCACTCGAAAGTTAATATTAACAGAACCGCTAAGTGTTTAGTAGCTTTCATTAATATGGTCACACTTTAGGATTTCATCCCGACTAAGAAGTAAAAACCACCTTGCACAGCATAATGAACAGCACCACAGGAAAGTACTGCTCAGTAGCTTTCATTTGAATGGTCAAACTTTAGAAAGATTTCATCCACAGACTCAGAAGTTAGAATTAGCTGCGCTCAGCTAAGTTGGCCTCTGTTATGCAGGCTACACACACGCAAGAGTTAAAACAGTCTACTTGTACTTACAGCAGAATAGACGAGATCACAAGAATGGTCACACTTAAGGATTTCATCAACAGACTCAAAACTTAGAACCACCCTGTACAGCGTCATAAACAACACCACAGGAAAAAACTGCTCAGTAGCTTTCATCTGAATGGTCACACTTGAGGATTTCAACCACCTTGTACAGTATAATACACTGCACCACAAGAAAGTACTGCTCAGTAGCCTTTTTTTAACATCATTCCCAGTTACAAAAATTAATCAACAGCACCAAAGGTATGTCATGTTCAGTATGATTCATAAGAGACAACACATTTCAAGGTTTTACAAACTAACGTCTGGCTAGAACCACACTGCACACTGCATGACAGGAAAATCCTGCGCAATATTTCTCAACGATGAGAGGTCACATTTTAACGTTTTATCCTCAGGGTTGAACCAAGTTACATAACCACGAGGATCAAAGTATAAAATCTCGGAATAAGATGTTGAACCTCATTTTTAGAACAACAGATTGACTTAACTTTGAAAGATATGGCACTAAATGAAAGTCCGCTAATTAGAATATCCTTTGCACAACAACTAACCAAACTCGTCAACTGCTAGACAAAGACTTCCGCAAAAGAATTCCATACGATGGAGACATGCTTTCGTTCATTTATCAAGGCATATAATCAATCCTTAGGTCAAAGATTAGAGAAGAGCACAACTTGCAGTTAATTAAACAAAAACAGAAACGAATAACTATGGGAAATGTGAGGCAGCAAAAACAACAATTTTTCAAAATATATCATAAGCTAATGAAAAGCCATCTATAACCCGAGTCTGTTTTGTCACGCGACTCACACGCGTGTCACTAGCGCGTGTGACTGAATGTAATTTTCGCGCGCGGAATCTCACACACTCAACTTGAGAAAACCAGCGGCGAGTTACTGTAATCAGTATCCACCGAACACGAGGTCCTATTAAGATTGAGAAACCAGAGTTTGGAGAAAGCTACCATGCCTGGCAAGCGCTTGAGAAAGATCGCACGTGAATTTGAGCCACGCGAGGGAGGGAGGCCACGCGTGAGTCGAACAGAGAAATGGCGCGTCTGCTTTCTCGTGCGCATAACTCTTGATTCCTCCTGTACCGCCCCGGGTGATGATCAGCAACTAATTTCTCCTCACAGTATAACTACCTAATCAAATATAAAGCTTATGAGAATAAAATAACTGATCCCTTGAGATAAAATGTTTGATATGTACACAAATTATCTCGACTAGGACGTTTACAATTGATCAAATAAACTCAAGGCTCATGGGAATAAAGAAAATTATCATGAGATCAAATACCTTGAGGTCTGCGCAAAGTTGTCCCGATTAGCACAGCATGGAGAAAAGCAAGCAGAGGGCGCCGACTGACACTGGACGTGATTGACAAGCTGTTTGCTCACAGCAAAATGACCTTAGACTCGTTTGATTAACTCAAAAGATCTGGTTTTATCGGCTGAGCTTCAAAGACTTTTGCTACAACAACAAAGGCTTGATTGGCATGACAACCTTCTAACTCTTCAACCTGCCAACGAAATCCTAACATATCTTTTAAAGACGTGTTTAACATTATGACATGGTCGGAGACAGCAGCAGTCTTTGAAAAGAAAAAATAACAAAAATAAAAGTTACATCAAACCAGCGAAAGCTTCTGAGCAGAACTTTCCTATGGTGCTTTTTACCATGAAGAACAAGGTGGTTATAGCTTTTGGGTCTGTGGATGAAATCCTAAAGTGTTATTATTCAAATGAAAGCAACTAAGCAGTACTTTCCTGTGGTACTGTTTATCATGCTGTATAATGTGGTTGTTGATTTTGAGTCAGTGGACGAAATCCTAAAAAGTGATCATTCAGTTGAAAGCTACTGAGCAGTACTTTCCTGTGAACGTGCTATTTATTACGCTGTACAAGGAGGTTCTACTTTACGATCCTCATGTATGGGAATTTCTGTGGAAGAAAATGAGCGACTAGCTTTCTTGTGTCAACGATTGCCAATGGTGTTATTTATTTATTTATTCATTTTGTTTATCCATTTATTTAAGTTCGTTCTTTAATTACTTACGTATTTATGTGGGATCCATCACTCTTTGAGAATGAAAAGGCTAGCCGTCTAACAACGTGACCAAACAAAATTGTACTGTACAATAAAAACACTTCAAGAATGTACAAAAGCGCAGTTTTTCACATGAATTATCTTCACATCTCACACTGACTCCGAACATCAAGTCAGCAAATACACTCTGCGGGACACTGTCCCGTGATCTCGTCGGGAAACTTTTAACTCTCAATTTAACATGGAGATTTGACGCCCTTGGAGAAATATGCATGTTAAAAACGATTTTACCAGCAAAACAACAGTCGCGCTTTCGGTTGATTGAGGTTAACAGCTTGAGTATCACCTTAGTTGGCACGAGTCATATTAAATATCTGAGCACTTGAACCTTCGACACACTTTTCGTTTTCGTTGAACAAACTAATATTCGCGCAAAACGACAAAAATTGGTTAGAAACAAAAAGTTGATGATATCGGCCTCTTCGCACGCAAATACTAATACTAAATTCCTTCGGCAGAGCCAACAAGTTGTTTTGACTCGACGGGTTTATAAAATGCATAGCTTACACCAGGTCGTATTTACAATACGGCTGTTATAAGAACCAAAGAGATACAACGAAGTTATTTCCTACCGGGTGGATGAATTCCTTAGACGTACGAAGCTTTGTCGCATAAATCAGAAACTGTCTGTTTGCTATGTTTCGTGCTCCGAACTCAAGGCTCCACAACCACAAGTTTTCAGCCCAGGGGGCATCCAGAGTTCAGCAAAGGTTTTCAAGTGGCGACTTTTAACGACAATTAGCGATATTTTAGCCGCAGGACGAGCTATAAACATGCAATGCTGGTAAAGCAATGAACGCATTAGAGTGGGCAGCTAATTACATAACAATGCTCAAGTATGTGATAACTCGAGGTATTGTCCCTGGAGGGTAATTAACATAAGTAATCAAAAATGCCGTAGACCGCAGCAGTACATAAGTGCTGTTCTGACTCCAGGCAAAATACCTAAAATTAACACCTGGTTAGCCCCAGCAGTAAATACCTCGGCAAGATATCGGTGTTATTTCAGTAAACAATCCAGGTTATCGTGTACGGTGCAGTATAGTCCTGTATTGCACGCTAACGGAGGAAATAAGAGATGATATCGAGTTCACCTAAAATTATTAGTGTTAATAGCAACATAAATGGCAATCAAACAGGTCACGAATTAACTACCTGTGATTTATGACATGAAGAGCTGCCTTTCAAAACAATTAACCGCGAACAAGTCCGTATTTTAGTAACAGATTCTCGTAAAGACTTCACCGACGGCCGGACAGCAAAAACGAACTTTGCACGGGAACAGAGATAAGATAAAGCAGGAAATTAACTCAAGAACACAGCAAGGCATTCCATCAATATTCCCAGTTACGCCTCTTCAATCGGAGTTAAACCTTTAAGCCACCGTTCCAGCGTATGAAATCTCTTAACAATACTATAAACATTTCTCATTGCACAAGTTGGGAGATTTTGGCCAAAATCACGGCAAATATTTCCATAAACCCTCCCAATGACCACATTAAAAGGATGTTAGATTCCAATCGCGTTTTACCCAACTTAAAATGACGATGCATACGTTTGTTTTTGCAAAGCAAAGCCTATATAAATTGAATTGAGATAAACAAGAAAATAACTAAATCGATTATTCCTCAACAAAGGGCAAATAAAAACGAGCCTTTGGAAGCCAAAACCAGAGGTGAAGAATACAGAATTTACCAGCACGAGACGTAAAAGACAGTATTGTCTTGCTCATGCAAAGGAGAGCCAGTTCTTTACATGAAAATAACTGCTTGTTTTGATCTTAGTACTATCACACTGGCAGGATTATCGTTTTGTTTTTGTTAGACAAAAACATTGCTTAAGCTTTATTTAGTTACGAGGAAAAAAGTGTTTGTCTTTCAAAACAACGTTTGTGAATTACATTTGATTGCGCACACAAAACGGACTTTTAATTGGCAAAAGTTCACGTTCAATATCAAAACACCTTTTGTGCAATAAATACCGGTATTGACTCTAAGCTCCAAAAGATAAAACTGATATCTCAGACTAGCAACAGCTAAGAGCGATGAAGACATGGGAACAGGACACTGAACACGCGACGTGGCGATTATGACCAAAGCTTCTCTTTTTCCCCGTTTCCTGCAGAGAAACGCTAAGGAAGCTCCTTAAAAGGATTCTAATCAGTACCAGGTCTCCGCAAAACTATTATGTAGAATAACGTCTCTCAGTCCAGTCTGTCTACCAGGCGGTGATCGGTCAGGATTTGTTCCACACGATCACAAGAGCCAAATTTCATACTGAACTGACCTGAAGTCTGGTTCTGGAACAAAAAGGTTTGAAAAGCTATTCTTCGGCCTGTAATAACCACTGTGTGACTGAGAGCCTTCCAACCAAAGGCTTTCTTGCGGTCTTGTGCACCCTGCTTGTCTGTTGTCTCATTAGCCTCGTGCGGTAACCTATTCTTTAACAGAACCATAACACGGGTTCTCGTTTTCGACAAGTTACACCCGAATCTTGCTCTACCTTGCAAACTATTGACGTTCATGAAAACATTCAGGTTTGCTGGACTGGTGTCAGGTGCACAA
The DNA here is from genome assembly GCA_016490735.1 of Pachyseris speciosa. NCBI lineage: Eukaryota > Metazoa > Cnidaria > Anthozoa > Scleractinia > Pachyseridae > Pachyseris > Pachyseris speciosa. Next base: position 212,065 of record JAEMWC010000889.1, read on the forward strand.
GGTGGTTCTGAGTCCAGAAACGAAATCTTACTACAGTGGAAACTCGATTTAACGAGGTGCCAGGGGAATAGCGAAATTGGTTTGTTATATCGAGGATTCGTTATATCGAGGTCCTTTTCCATACATTTTAAAAGGTCGGGCTGAAGAATTTCGTTCGTCATGTGGAGGACTTCGTTATATATAGATTCGTTAAATCGAAGTTCCACTGTATGTGGCAGTGTGGCATTAGTGCTGTTCATTATTTTTAATTCTGTAGAGGTGGTTCTAACATTTGAGTCTGTGGTATAAACCTTCAGGAGTGACCATTCAAATGAAAGCCACTGAGCAATACTTTCCTGTGGTGCTGTTTATTATGCTGTATAAGGTGGTTCTAACTTTTGAGTCTGTGGATGAAATCCTTAAGTGTGACCATTCAAATGAAAGCCACTGAGCAATACTTTCCTGTGGTGCTGTTTATTATGCTGTACAAGGTGGTTCTTACATTTGAGTCTGTGGTTGAAATCCTAAAGTGTGACCATTCAAATGAAAGCCACTGAGCAATACTTTCCTGTGGTACTGTTTATTTTGCTGTACAAGGTGGTTCTAACATTTGAGTCTGTGGTTGAAACCTTTAGGTGTGACCATTCAAATGAGGAGTATTTACTTGTGTTGTTACTCGGGCTGCCCGCGTCTAAAATTACCGACGGTTGTTCTTTTTCGTCGTCGAGTATCATCCACAAAGCTCACTTCCGGCGTTTCTGCGCAAGCGCTAACTATTTTTAACAGAGTGATGCCTGTTGTCACGTATCGGAAAATGTCGATTCACCTTGTGTCTTTTGAAGTCTGAACAAACAATATGTTGAGAGAAGTGTCTATGCGAATGATTGCAAGTTCAACGGCGAGAAGAAAGCTTTTAACATGAGTAAACTTAACTCCAGATGGACTGCCGTGTTTCCTCGTGTCTGCTTCAGTAGACTGCGAGTAGTCTCTAATTTTGGCGATGGATTGTGGGGCGGGCGAAAGACACGTGCGCGCGCGAAGTTGCGTGGAGACGCGACGCGAGGGGAGCGCCAAAAATTAGAGACTACAGACAAACGGAGTTTGACCTTTCACGGCCGAGTGATTCGGAAGTGTAAATCTCATATCAACAGCAAGAATGATGCCTGTTGTCACGTATCGGAAAACGTCGATTCACCTTGTTTCTTTGAAGTCTGAACAACTAATATGTTAAGAGAAGTGTCTATACGAATGTTTGCAAGTTCAACAGCGAGAAGAGAGCTTTTAAAATGACCAAAATTTAACTCCAGATGGACTGCCGTGTTCCCCGTATCCGCTCCATTGAGATGTACATTTTGTTGAATAACTCAAGTACGGGATATCACACACCCCTGAGACTTTGACAGGTAGTTTATTTACTATTTTCCCACAATATCTCAATTTCTGGACTTTAATTTTTGAATGATAAGCGATTAGTTTTTACAAATGTACTAGCGTCACTTGAAACTGTCCAGAAACGTTCCTTTCTTGTGTTTCAAATGACCCTGGATTGACGTATTTGTAAACAGTTTCACTCTGCTAATTAATTTTCTACTCACACTTCACCGAGACTCCATTAACGTTTATGCGAAAAAATCCTACATCGTTCGATAAGCGTTTCCTTTCTCAAACAATTATCCATCGAAGCGAAAACAAGTGTGCCTAGTTACTCGGGATACTGTAAGTATACCTAGTTATAAAATGTGTCAGATTTCAGTCTCTTTTTTTTTTTTTTCCTGTGCAGCAAAATGCACAATACAATTACGTTCCGGTGTTTGGATTGGCCAATGCACAATAGCAGGCACGTGGCGGTGTGTTCATTGGTTAAAGCAAACCACATAGTCCAAAGGTCGAAAGGCTAACATCACGCGACGGTTGTTTACAAGTTATGCAAATTCATCGTGTTTGAGTTGTGAAGCTAGATATTTTAAGACAGCACAGTCTGTCCCCGTGAAAAGGTTTGCCGAGTGTTAAGAAAAAGTTGGAAGCCTCGCACGTGTAATCGATATCACAAGTCGAAATCGAATGCTGTGACAGAAAAGTTACAGATTTGCACAAAGTTGTTTTCGTAATGTGATACCTTCGATTTAATATGTGACCGCAAGTGAACACTCAAGGTTAAATAATCCACTTCGACCGCGGAACAAATTTTCCTGCACATATCTTTGTAAAGTTGTGAAACTGGATTTTAATACAGTACAGACTGTCCGTGTGAAAAGGTTTGCCGAATTTAAGACAGGGTTGGAAGCCTCGCACGTGCTGTGAGTATCGACTCGAATTAGAACGTTGTGACAGTTCTATATTTAGATAATCGCAAAGTTGTTTTGATGTAATTTGATCCGGATTATACCACAACTCAATCGCTGTGACAGATCTATATTTAGAGACAAATTAAACATTTAGATTTTTTACCTTCATCAGGTAAATGACATTTAAGCCAAGTAACACGCTTTGTTTTGAAAATAGAGCAGTTTGAATTTCAAGTGCTTTTTACAATGCGTGACATCTGGACATGTCACATACACGGAAACGATTCGCCTTGTGTTTTCAAGTTTGTTTTCAAGCTTCGCAGAGAGAAAAAACGCCAGATGTTGCCACTTAATCTAGAAGTAAACAACAACAGCTGACAAGGAATATTGATGGCAACTCTCAAAACGGTTTAACGAGCTTTGCTCGAACGTGAACAAAAAGGTCTTACGTGAACCCAAAAGCAAACCATTAGCCGGATAGTTTCGAGAATCAGAAAGCGTGCGTCCGGCTTCTGGAACAAAAAAGTATCCCGAGTTAACGCTCATAGAGCGTCTTGTTTTTTTTTTTGGAATCAATACACTATTTTTATCACCTTGCATAACGATAAACCTCTGTGGCCTAAAGGTCATTGTTCCTGCCTGTAACGCAGCTAACCCGGGTTCGATGTCTTTTAGTGGTATATATCACGGGCTTTATTTTTTCTGTTTCTCTTTTTCTTGTTCTTTTAGAAATATTTTTTACAAGTGTTATAATTATTGTGCTCAATGGTTGAGCTGTATTTTAGAGGAATATATGTTGATAGGGGTCTAAAGAAATAGACTCCAACACAAGCTAAACACAATGCGTCCGATGTAAGAAAGACAGACTTCCCTCTATTCTTTTGTTTAGCGCTAAGTTAGGGATACAATACTGTTTTTTGCAAGCCCGAATTTAGGCTAATTGTAGCCTCTTGTTTATTATTCTGTACGAGGCCACCGGCTGTTAAAGTCTGTGGCTGAAATCCAACAGTGTGACCACTTTAAACGCCCATTTATCAGTGTGTGTTTTAGCTCCCAGTGAATGCTGCGAATTTCAGAACTTATGCGGTTTGAATAACAAATGAATTGTAGCTGCAATTAACGACCGTTATACATTGTTTTACAAACCGCAGCAATTACTGAAAAATGCAGCGAAAATTGTTGAATCTCTGTCGCCCTTGTGGTCCTTCTTCTGTGATTTGAGTCTGAGCATGGAATCAGTTCTACATGTATGAGCGTTCAAATGGACACTGAGTGGTTTGCTGCTGTACTATTTAATATACTGTACAATGTATATCACGGTTTTGAATCTCGGGATAAGATGAATAAGAAAAATTGGAGATAAAAATAATACATGTCCAACTTTTGAGCCATTACATGAAATCCTAAGGTGTAACCATTCAAATGAAAGCTATTGAGCAGTACTTTCCTGTGGTGCTGTTTATTATGCTGTACAAGGTGGTTCTAACTTTTGAATCTGTAGATGAAACCCTGAACCGCCGACCGGTTAGCTCAGTGGTAGAGCACCGGACTAGCGTGCGGGAGGTCGGTGGTTCAAACCCCGGTCGGACCAACACTCAGGGTCTTTAAATAGTTGAGGAGATAGTGCTGCCTTTGTAATAACATCTACAAATGGTTAGACTTTCTAGTCTTCTCGGATAAGGACGATAAACCGAAGGCCCCGTCTCACAACTCTTCATAATTGATACTGTGGGACGTAAAAGAACCCACACACTGTTCGAAAAAGAGTAGGGGACGTAGTTCCCGGTGTGATGGTCTATCTCTCATCTGATGATTAAATGCTCGGAGATATTAGCTGCACAAGCTACTCTACAATCCGAGGGTAAATAATGTGATGTATGTATGTATGTATGTATGTATGAACTGGTGCCAATGATATCAAAACTGTTGATCACTGTAAACAGAGAAGCAATAATGCGCGCGTATTATTGCTTCCCTATTTACAATGCAATGCAATTACACACAACTGGTATAAACGCCACACGAAACAGACAAAATCAATCAGTATATGCCACTATATGCACGACCTCAGGAACTCTTTTGGTAGAAGGAATGTTGATCAGACTAATTACCATCTTAGAAATAGTGCTACAGATCTGACACTTCCTAAACCGAAGAGAGAGTTTCTAAAAAGAAGTTTCAAATACAGCGGCGCGATGCTTTGGAACCAACTCCCAAATGACGCAAAACTAGCGGAATCGATATATTCATTTAATAAATATATCAAAACGTAATTGGGTCATGTCATGCTATATAGTCTTGTGTTAGTTATGTCCTAGCTATCTTAATACTTTTTAATATTTAGTTTATAACGGTTAGTTCTCGTTCTTAGCTGAATTTTCGTAGTTTTAGATTTATCATATTAACTCGTAGTATTAGCTTTAGTTTCATTTTTATGTCCGTATAAACACGCCCTCCATGGAAACCAGCTGGGGCTAGCGTGTTTCTCGATTTAAATAAAGTATACCTACCTACTGTTGTTTCAACAAACGAGAGTAGATACTCATCTAAGTAAATGAAAAACTTTTAATTAAATAGATAAGAAATTCGAATATTTCTAAAAATATCCGGACATTCTTTCCATCGAAATTACATAAGGGACTTAAAGGATAGAGTAGAGGTACTCCACATACTGTGAAATTCCACGCCAGTGACTTAGCAAAATTTGTTTACTGAATGCTTGATCTGCTATCATGACACTAAAATTACAGGCATTGTGCAGCCACATCATTGCATATTTCGATCACAACATTTAATAATGAACTTATCAGATTGTCTGCACGAGAAACTTCAAACATAATGAACTGTTCTTGAGCAAACGTGCCTCCTTAACTTCAAACACGATCTTAGGTTTGCGGATGCAACGCTATTAAGTGTCTCCACATTGGAATGAAAGCAACTGAAACGCTTTTCCATACTGACTACTGTTGCTTGTTATGGCGTAAAAGTTGTTGAGACGGTACATGACCATTCAAATGAGAAGCTACTGAACTTTACTGCCTTACTAGTCCATCGTCGTACAAGGTGGTTATAACCCTAGTGTAGATGGATGGACATATATGTGGATGAACTCCTAAGTGTGACCACTCAAAGCAAAGTTATTGAATTGTAAATTGAATCATAAATTTTTGCCACAGGACAAAATCTCAGAAAACTCGCCACATCTGTGTTCTTAAGTTATGAGAGTAAAACAAGAACTTGGCCAGACACATGTGACTAGTAGCCATGCACGAACCCACTTTTACTACGGTGTTCAAAAAGGTTACTTTCTACACCAGAATATACAAATTGACTCTCAAGAAGATTTCTAATTGCGGGTCAAACTACACAACTACGGTGCTAATATGCCAGAAGGGTTTAATTGAATAAGAAACAATGATCAAATGACGTTTTTCATGACTTTAAAACCCTCTATGTCATTACCAAAACACATTCAAGGAACTTGTTTTGAACAGACGCTCGCGTCTAGTAATGAATACTGCTCGAGACGTCACATGCCTGTAGGAGCATTTTCGCAAAAACAACAACAAGCCCACCTGGATGCGCTGCTGAAGTAGCTTCAATGGAGATACGATCAGATGAGAGTCCTGTTGAACACTGCATGAATACAGCACACGCTGTGAGACTAGCTCCACTCGTTATTTTTTATATCGACACACTGATTATTATTCAAGCGAGTTATCGTCGGAATCTGTGGACGCGTCGATGGTTTGGCACAATTTCGACTTCCAATATTAGCATAAAAGTTGTCACGAATCCTTTTTATACCTTTCGTGGATTCTACGTTAAATTTGCAAGGGGAAGCGGGTTGTATATTGAAATAATGTCAAAATGTACACCTCCTCAGATATAGGAACGAAATAGACATTTGGCATTAGGCTATCATAACCCTTCCGCTACAAACACGAGTTTAGGCCTGTGTAGGCCTTTTTAGATTGAGGCGAAAGTGTCAATCTAGAAATTAGGATGAGCAAGACGAACAAAGAGGATTATCAGACACTTGCCACAATTGCTATGCATTTGACAATGGAGTGTTTAGCAAAGCAGCAGACAGAAGAAGACAGCACTGATATATAGTAATAGTGGTGATGATGATGACGATGATGGTGATCACACTTACGTCAGTGACGATGATGATAACAATAGTGACATTTTGCAACTGAAAGCGTGTATTTTTAGCGAGTTTTGTTGTTTTACACGGGATACCGGTTGCCGTTGTGTTGTTGATAGACATTTGACGTTGACACAGCAGCTTTTCAACTGAAAGGTTTATTAAGTAATTGTCTCATGATTTTACCTTCCCTTCTATTTAAATGCAAGCATGCCGTTTTGTTTGTTTTTTACAGGTTTCCCGTTTGATCACTTCTTAAGCTATTAAATTTTCAGGGTAAGCGTCCATCTATGTGACAAAACCTTTTCCATTGTCTGTCACCACCCCCCGCAAAATTATTACTGGTTGCGTCTTTCTCTTATGGTTAAGGCTCTTTATTAATCGGGCTTCGTTGAACGCCCGAATCTAAAACTGTCGTTCATTCGTTGTCGTCGTCGTGTTTCATCCACAAAGCTCACTTCCGGCGATTGATGATGATGATGATGGTGATGATGATGATCACACGTCAATGACGATGGTGATATCAATAGTGACATTTTGCAACTGAAAGCGTGTTTCCGGTGTTTCTGCGCTAGCGCTAAATAAAAATAGTCATTTTGGAATAAATACTGTACACTATTTTTACCTCATTACCTAGGATCAATGACCGTGGCCTGGCGGTCATCGTCATCGCTTGTAATGCAAATGTATATGAGCTGTCAAGCAATTTGCAATGTTAAAGGGATATAAGTTGATAGGGGTCTAGGAATATACACTGCAGAGAAATAGACACGAACACAAGCACAATGCGTCCGATGTAAGAAGGACAGGCTCCTCTCTCTTCTTTTGTTTAGCGCTAAATTAGGTATTTTTACAGGTCCAAGTTTACGCTAATTGTAGCCTCTTGTTCCTTTAGCCTCCTTGCCTAGTTCCTGGGCCTTGGTAACCATTTTACATTCCAAAAAAACTTTTTTCGCGTTTACAGTAAGTTTAGACGCTATTTTAAATCAATGAACATTAACACACTCGTCAGTTTTATTAAAAGAAGTTTATTTTAATTATACTCTGATCACAAATCAAATATAAAATTATAAATTAATTAAAAAGATGTGTCTAAGACCATTTACCACGTTGACTTCATGCCAGTGAATGTTTTTTCCTCAAAAACTATTAATTTTCCTTTCTTTAAAACTCAATATGCCTTCTACAGTTTTCTAACGTCGCGTTGTTTTACTACAGTCTTAATATAATGACAGCGGTTTTTCTACAAAGTAATTTCGCTACCATTTGAGGTCGCGACACGATCCCTAAACAACGTCTTAAACTAAAGCCAACCTACAGCTCACTTCGGAGTAAGACTGGGATCGAGAGTGTCACTTGAGGAATTGTGGGATTGTTTGGGGGAAGGAGACTGTTTTTTCGCGATGCACGTTCCCTCCCACAATCGCTTGCGCGGCCACTCTGTCCCAATCTTTTCCAATGTGAGCTGTTCTCTGTTTTCCAGACTCCTAGTCAGGGCCTGACAACAATGCCTAAACCATACCAATAGTCCAGTTTCGAGTTCGCCATGACCGCTGAATAAAAACACTGAGACCGCATTTGTACACCGTTAGCCTCGACCTAAAGTAAAACATTCACAAATACCTGCGGGAAGGTGCCACAAATGTGAAAATTAAACCATAGACAGAGCTGTAAACAGGTCATCTTCTCGCTGGAATTTGTGTACATTTTACTTTAGGTCGAGGCTAACGGTGTGCAAATGCGTTCTCAGTACTTTTATTCAGCGATCATGGCAAACTCGAAACTAGACTATGACAGTGGACTGAATGACTTTTTAGCGAAACGACTTAAGGTGCAACGAAACGATTTCAAGTGTAACGAAACTGTAGCGAAACGACTTATAGTGTAACGACTTTGTAACGACACGACTTGTACAGCGACTTAAATAAAAACAACCGCCTTTGAGCCGTGGAATAATGGTTTCAAACGAATTAGAAAGCTTTTAAAAACACACAACGGCTAAATCATGCATGCATAATTAAATGATTCCTTCAGAGGGTGGATTACTAACACTTGCCGTCAAAATCCTCCACAATAAAAATTATACAACACAAACTTTTCAACGCTCCTAAAGTCAATACTTTGAATTTATAATCCCTGATACACGCGTAGGTTTTCTCCTGATTTATACACAGCTGGCAAAAATATTTTCTCCCAGCGTTCTTGGGGATAGCCTCTGAGAGGTCATTAAAATCTAAACCTTGCAAATGAAATTTCGAGCATTTGTACCAAATTGATAATCACTAATAAATAATCAATGATAAATATCGATCCCTTTCTCATAAATACAAAGGCTTTCAAAGTTGAGATGAATATCTTGCAAAACAGCGTGGTAATTGGTCACGTTACCAGTTGCACCATTTACAAATTATAATCTTACGGTAAAGTGAACTTTCGATATTTAAAGGGGTTAATTTGTCAGTAAATCAGAGTCACAGGGTAATAAGATTCGACTTTAAACTGTTATTCATGGCGTATAAAATAATTATTTTTGTCATTTTATACCACAAATCACATATTATTCAATTTATTGACATTAGTTTCTTTTAATATGGTGTGGCACTCGATGTTTTAGCACTTACTGGGACGGTAATGGATGTCATAACTGGCATGAAGATTGAAATCACAAGTAGATTACAGAACTAAATTGAAATTCACCGAGTCGGGAAAAGCGCGGATGCTCGCGTGTAAACACTTCACGCACTACACGCGCGGAAGGCCAGTGAGGTGTCTCTCCTCAGTCCCATGGTACTTATTCCTCGCTCGTTCTGAACCTTTCATTCCAAAATCGCGCACATTTTAATAACGAACCAACGTAAAAAATTAAACGAAGGACTAACGAACCTGCTGATAAGGCATTTAACTGATGTGAACGTTATTTCTTAGAGTTAACCATTTTTACAACTGAATGAGACACACAGTTTTAGAATTACGGGTTTAAACATTAGAGGTTAAACTTTTTATTCGTACAGACAACCGTAAAACCTCAGTTCACGTATGAAAGAAAATACGAAAGGTCGCTCAAAAAAGACATCACTTGTAGAAAGCTTGCGACAATCTTGTTTCTTGTTTAAAATTTTAGCATGCGGACAAAAAAAGCAAAACATTTTCAAGGGTAATCCGGGAGAAAAGTGTTTGCTAATAACAAAAAAAAAAAAAGAAACTAGCAAACAAAAACAGACTCAGCTTTTCGAGGAGCCACTGACAAGAAAATTCATAGAGAATATACACTGACTAACTGACAAATGAACCCCTCCAAAGCCTGTAGACAGTTAATCCCAATTTACGAGAGTCAAGGACCATAAGTACAAACAATAATATCGGCAAGGCCAAGGATATTCTGTAATTAACACGACTACCAATTGAAAAAAAACTTAACGAAGTTTATACACCAAAACGGACTAACAGTAAAAGATATTTAAATCGTTCAAATATTTTCTTCTCTATCTCGCAAATCTCATATTTTAATTCTTGACATGAGAATATAACCGTTTTGTCGAACGTTCTTCCGCTTCTGTGTGAACAAGAAAAATATTGTGTTTTGTTGTTTTCAGTTTTCAAAATGATTTCAGAAAAGAACGAATGCTTTGTCATGCACGAGAAAATTTCCTATACTTGGCTATCTTTTATCAGATCCTCAAAAAGAACATTTTTGTAAGGAAAAACATTTTAATTTAACTAGAGCAGTGAAAAACTCTTAAGAATTCCAGATACTTCTGCATTTAATCATTTTACTTTGACGTCAGAAAACTCTTCTTCTAATTTTTTTTTCTTCTTCTAAGTTACCGAGTGGTCCTTTTTTAGGACGAACATGGTGGTTCTAATTTTTGAGTCAATGGATGAAAAACTCTTAAGAATTCCAGATACTTCTGCATATCTTCACCCCCCCCCCCCCACCCACCCCCCTAACTTGGAAGAAGAGACATTTCATCATTTCACTTTGACGTCAGAAAACTCTTCTTCTAATTTTTTTTTTCTTCTTCTAAGTTACCGAGTGGTCCTTTTTTTAGGACGAACATGGTGGTTCTAACTTTTGAGTCAATGGATAAAATCCTAAAGTGTTACTATTCATCCGAAAGCTACTGAGCAGTACAAGCTCCTGGTGCTTCTTCTTCAATTATCGCATCTGTAGGGTTTATTAGCAGTACCATGATGAATTTTTACCTTCTCTAGTACTGCTTCCACCAAGTGTGGGTGGTGAAGGACTCCCATCAGCGCTGTCGTACCAGTTTTCCACCTCCGGATAAAGGACAGTGTCGGGATTCTCCATTGGCTGTAGAGAGTGCCGGATTATCGAGCGCAGTCTCTCGTTATCTTTGATTTCTGAAAAGAAACAAAACAAGTGGTGGGCTGTCGCCAACTTCAGGAACAAAACACATCTCTGGCTTTAAGATTCTGTGCCAGGGATGGTCCGTAATATTCCGCAATTCGTCTTTCACTGCGCCGTCCACCACTGTCCGCAATCAAGGGCTTTATGAAAAGTCTTCGAGAACATTAACTTTCTCTGGATCATGGCCTCTAAGATAATTTATAGAGGATACTACATGGCCGCCTGGAGATACGAAATTTATCTTCAAGTGTTGAGAAAAAAAACGAGTGAAATATTTTTCAGCACGAGAAAAGAAATTTCGTACCTCCAAGCGGCCATGTAATGTTTTATTTATAATATTAACACCAATGAAATACCAAACCATTTCATTCTCGCGGCGAAAGGCGCTATTTATAATGTAACCATAGCAACGGTGATCTTGTGAAGATATCATGTTCTCGCGCGATAGCTCGCCTGGTATTTCATTAGTGTTTATCTAATAAATTTCCGTATCCACTTTCACCGGCGCTCTCAACGAGTTTGAACTGTCCACAATTCCTTTGAATAGCCATAAATCACAGTACCCTGGCTCCAGAGGCCCGTTGAAAAAAATATAAATATCTCTGAACGTCGCGGCCGCGTAGATTCCCTCCTTCAAACGAAAAAAATATCTTCTGGCACCCAGGGTAAAATCACAGATGTAACTGTTCTTTAAAGGAGCACTGTCACCGGGATTTTTGCTGTTTTTGGTTCAGTGCTGCCAAAAATACTGCCTTTTACCTGTTATCGTGCAAAAAATGCTCCTACAGAATCAGCAAGATGAATTCCAATGAAATTTTAGCAGGAAGAGCAAACCATATTAATTTTTTTGGTGAATTTTCAATGCATAGCTTGAAATTTTGAAAAAACTGGCAAGTTTTTTCAAATTTCAATCCATTTCCATCCTCGTCATCTTACATGGAATACAGAAGTTTATGGTGTCAATGCAGTACTACAGTCTTTGGCAGCAAAACTAGACCATTATTTTAAGGTTTCCACTGATGCATTGGCAGTTTTAAGCTTTTTAAAGTGATGGTACAATAGCGTGACACTGCCCCTTTAAGTGTTTTCGTTTTGAGCGTGATGCTGACTTACTGGTCACGCAACGGACGCTTTCGTTCTAGGACTATTGAATGAAATGATCATCGTAAGTAATAACATCCTACCTGACACAAAGTTCCCAGTAGCTGAAAAGACGAACTCCACTTTACAACCATCAGGAAATCTTCTATCTGTTGAGTCAACGAAAAACAACACAGTGGAACCTCGATTTAACGAACCTCTATATAACGAAGTCCTCGGTATAACGAACGTTAGTAGAAATCTACTAGCGTTCTATCACGAATGCCGTTCTCTGATTGGCTACGCTACTCGCTATCTATTCTGTGATAGATAGTGAGTAGCGGTTGTCAACAAAATGGCGGCCGCTTCTTCGCGTGTTTGAAGTGTCTGCTCGGAGGATTTAGATAATTAACTTGTTTAGTTTTGAACAACTAGTAGATTTATACCAAAATAATTAGATTATTCGTTCTCGATTTCTATGCGTGATAGCTGATTCGGGCTGCGCCCTCATCAGCTATCACGCGATAGAAATCTCGAGCTCATAATCTAATTGTTAAATATTCTTTAGCCCGACCTTTTAAAATGCATGGAAGAGGACCTCAATAATTGGCACTTCGTTAAATCGACGTTCCGCTGTAGTGCAACATTGGAATGAAAGATATGGACCGACAGTTAAAAATTTTCGGGTGGATCTAACTTTTCAGCCTGGGCATGAAAGCATGCCACACTGCAGTAGGTGAATAAAGAGCCAGTCCGACGGAAAAATGGTCAACGGTAAATCTTTATTTAAAGAAAAATTCATCAGGTACAGAAAGGTTAAAAATCATCTTCATATTTAAAATCTAAATTACATATATTACTATTTCTAATTACTAATTACAACTGCTACTTTTACTAATTCTACTACTAATTGAAATGTTAATAATTACGAGGTTATGATTGTTAAAATGTATTAAAAACCTGTTTTCCATGAATGCCGTGCCTTATTTGTTGTTCTAGTAATCATTTAAAAGTACGTTGAATTGAGTCAGAGATTCTGTTTGCCGTAAATTTTGAGGAAGGCTATTCCAGAGAACAGCATTGTGACAATGTCCAAATATGGTCATTGGACGCTCAATACCGTAAAAGCGCTATTAAGCCCCCCCTCTAATAAGCCCCCCGTTTGGAAACCGTTTTATGTAATAAGCCACCCTCTCTAATAAGCCGCGCCTGCCCCATCCCCGTTTTGGGACATGAGATTTTGTAATTAGTCACCCCTATTTGTAATTAGTCACCCCTATTCCCTCTTGCGAAATCCACTTCATGTGGCCCAATTAGTTTGTTTTTAAACAAATATACACTCAAACACGTAATAGATAAAAAAATTTCTCTGTAGTTGTTTGAGTTTTGTACAAAAACGATTTTACACAGAAACGGGGTGTTTAAGATTTGAAATAACCCCCCCCCTCCCTCTATTAAGCCCATCTCTCCAATAAGCTCCCCCCCCCCTTAAGGGGGGACTAACTTAACTACGAAATTAGCTAACACTGTTGCTATGGAAAATTCCCAACACTCATATCTTGGAAACCCTAACTTGCATAGGCAAGCTGTCTGGCTATGGTTTTACAATCAAAAAGTTCTACAAGATTTTCGAGTCACAACCATATTTGGTGAGTCACGTGACCAGAACAGAAAAAGGCCTAAAACTCGAATGGCGTACACTTCTGGATATCGAAAATGGTGCCAATGGTTAACGATCGCCAAGGTACAAAACTCTACGTATCGATTTTTGGAAATTCGCGTTTTTGTGAGATTTATGACGTCATAAGCACGTAAATTCATACCATTTCGTCATTATCATTGCAGTTACGTGCGTTAATAACAATTGCTTACGTAGGCTTGTAAAGAAGGCTGGAATATCTCCGACTGGCAATAAAAATCGGAACTTCATATAATTTTCTCCAAGTGTTAGGGATTTTTCTCTCTAAAGCGCGGTTGGGGCCTGGGGCAAGTTGCACATGCGCAATAATAATTTATAAATTTTACATGTTCACCTCTTCGTACGTTTCACCAATATAGCGGCAAAAACACCGAAAAATCGTGTTTTATAAATACAGTCCGTAAAAAATCCCTTAGCAACAACGCTAAGTCTGTAGTTAAGTTAGTCCCCCCTTAATGATGTCTGAAGATAAATAAGCCCCCCGGGGGCTTAATAGAGCTTTTACGGTATTCGTCGTGCGTGCTCAATAGATATCCTGCGATATACGTGATTTTGTGTGTCGCGAAGAAAAGTGAGGACTTTTCCAATTTCTGTAATAATAACGGAAAACTGTGTTATGTCATTAACTCTTTGTCTTCCGGCTTACCAAATATCGACCATATGCGGTGGATGCCTTTGAAAACCTGCAACTTCCCCAAATCCCGGACTGTGGCTGAAATGAGCCACTGTCGTTGCCAAAAGGTCACTTTTGTAGACTTTATCACCTTGGAAAATGGCCGAAACTCCCTTGAAAAACCAAAATCGCCCTCGGACAACAGCAAAATTCACGCAAATTTGTCTTGAAGTTTTGAAAACAAAAATTCCTATTGAGGTTAAAAGTTTACATTGGCAACAAACTTCGACTCCACTTCTTGCAATCTGTTCCACATTTTTCTGCTCACTCCTTTATCGCGACCCCGATAACGCTATTTGATGTCACCTGCTCTCTGTGGTCTGTCATGTTCGCGTTTGTGACCCAAAGGAATTCTGGGACGTTCTTGGATAACGGGCGCATGACAGTCCGCCAATTTCCATTTCAGATATTTTGTGTCGAGCCACCCGGTCCTGCTGACAAAATATTGCACCGATTGCATTATTTACAGGTCAAAACTCGCCAAAATTGCCATGCCAGGTCCAGGAATCCACTCGCAAAAGAACTAAAGACACAACTTCACTCCGTGAATTGCCATCCCTCGCTCTAATACTTTGAGCGGCCCACTTCGTGTGAAATTGCTTCTCGCCTCTCTGCTTTATGATGCCTGGCAGGGGGCTTCTGAGGTGGAAAATGGCTCCAAAAACACACTTATAAATCAAATATGTGACGAATTGTAGCTGCAATGATCGTTTAGAAAAGGAAAAATAGGTAGTCGAGGACTACGCGTGGCTACTACTGTGTTACTTGAGTTGAATCAAGCTGTGTAAAATATGAGGATCAATTTGTCTGTAATCTTGGAATCATAAGATTAGTAGCCCAAGGTATATGTTGAACCTATGTTGTGATGCTTGTCAAGAGGGGCTATAAAATTGCAAAGCCAACCAATATATGTTGTTGTTTGATTCTTACGGGTTGAAACCAAAATTTGAGAATTACATGTACTCAAGTTAGATGGCGTAACTGAACTTCGTTGTTTACAGTCTTTAGACGGAGATTTATAAGCTTTTGGAAGAGGCCCATGTATGGTCGATCTGCTCTTTTACCGTCATCCTCTATTGTGCATGTTTAAACCCTATATAAAATAATGTCAAAACAATGTCAATTTTTTAGGGAGGAGTAAGGTCGTTACTTTCCTAAATTTATGCCGGGGTAGCTTGTAGGGCAGAACTGTGGATTGCAGCGTCACGCGCCGTCTATCTGCGCGCCACATTAGCGATAAATGCAATGTGTTAGCTGACGCTTTGAGCCGTTATCGTTTTATGTGGAACATGAAGCTGCTGCCTTAGATCTCCGTCAAGTTTTTCCCGATAACTCAATGTTCTCTTTTATCGCAGTTTAGCAGTATATATAATTACCATTTTAGTCACGGCGTTTTTTTTTTTCTTTTTTATTGGCGAGCGTTTACGTTATCGTCTAGTGATTTAGACGTGCTTTACCAGTCTTCACAACCAAAATGAGTATCTGGGAAGCACTCAGACTAATGCATTTCGTGACTCTACGAAGCGTACTATGAGATATTATTTCCGTAGTTATTTATTGCTTAGCCAGTTTTACAATTTTAAGCCATTTCCGACATCAAAAATCCTGTATTTGCACTATTAGGCCCGTAGCTTCGCCGAATAAACGATTGTTTACGCCGTCTCCGCAAGCAGTTAAAAGGTTTGATCAATATATGCTTGGAATTGTCGTAACAGATAGGCTTGTTCAGATAACCCTTATTATATACAGGGGCACCCAAGGACAAGTTTCGGTAGACATCTGTTCGGTGGAGGGTAGTTCGCCTTGCGCTTTCGGTGTCGATTAAAGAGTGTACTCGGATTTTCGTAACTAAAACGTGGCTTAAAAGATTCGAAATTGGGAAATATTAGCCCCTGAGGTTTTCGGAAAGGTCATAAGTGCTGTTTTTGGCTGTCAAAAACGTCAGCTAGCATTTTAGGAAAGAAAATAGTTCTCTAGGAAGTTCGTGGAAAGTTCATTTCAGCTTGCATTTTCTCAAAGGAAGATTTGTTCCCTAACATTTTCGGGCAATTAAAATTTCAGCTAGGGAATCCGAACAGATGAACTTCTTCTAGCTTATGAAAACATCGCTTTAAACAGACTTCAAACACCATAAGGCACTTAAAAATGCCTTTCTACAGCTTTTGGTTGATTTGGCTCGTTGGGTGCCCCTGTTATATAGGCACTATTGTATCAAGTGATTCATTCCCGTGATTCCTTGTAGCGAGAGCATCGCACCCGCTTCTCCCGGGTTGTCAGGTCAATGCTATTAGGCTCGTAGCTTTGGAGTAAACGATTGTTTTTACGCTATCTCTGAGTCTGCTTGTTTGTGATAGTACATCAAGCTTAAGTCACGAACGATACTCACCAAAATACAAGCATCAAGCCTCAGTGTCTACCGAAGCCCGATCGTGCGATTCCGAACACTATCCGAAGATAAGGAGTAGATCTTCGGGACTACTTACACTCACTCTTACACACTCCATGACATTGTGGCTACTCTACTCTTAAGGAGTAGTAGCCACAAAAAAACGACAGCTAGCGTGACAGCGTGACAACAAACAAAGAGCCTTCGGTGTTGTGGACCAGCGAAAACTCCGTGGTAACCCCTTATATGGAATAGGCACGTCGATTTGACCTCCTACCCTCCGGAAATTGCAAAAAAAAAAGCAACCAAATCACCCGAAGACAAAGGGTTAATGTGTTGCATAATAAAACAATTATCCTGCTCAATCTTGCGGAATATCGCCTGATTTGAACCAACTCGGCCGGCTAACTATCAGGCGATATTCCGCGCGATTTCGCAAGATAACTTTTAAATATTAAATCTATCAAGCAGTATTGATGCGTGGTGCTGTGTTCACCCTTCACATCCTTACATCTTTGTTAACCTTTTTATTGCTGTTTTCCAGTTTAAACAGGTTGGTACCCTTGGAAGTGAAAACTAAAATTCCTTTACTGTGTGATACCAACCTTTGCAAGCATCATCCAGTTCAGTTTTATCCAACACTAGTCCATGGTCTTCGATTGCGCCGGTGTGGAATTGGCATCTAAAAATCATATCACGGCCAGATGAGAGTGTGTTCTTGTGGTAGCACTTGATCTGTAACAAGAAGAATAATATTACAAGCAATTCAGAGGATTGACATTGTTTAAAGTTGCCAGTTTAACAAGCGGTTTCTCGTTCTCTGACCGCGCGTAAACTGGAATGGAGCAAATTCTGGGCTCCTCCCATTTTTTTCGATTTTCTTCCCATTTTCTTCTACTCCCAATTTTTGCTCGCATCCCAGTTTTCGCGCGGACAAAGAACGAGAAACATAGAAACCCGACTGAAACGCTTGCCACGCATGCTATTCAACGCTTCGATGCTGATCAGTGAAACTTGGAACGCAGCGACATTCGTTAATGGTAACGGATTTATGTAAGGCACATATCACATAGTTTCATGGCGGTTTACAATTCTTCTTTAGGGTGAGATCGGACATCCGAATGTAATGGCGCCTCTGGCAGCCGCTACCAGTTCATATTTGATCTCACCCACCCACCCACCCTACCCACCCACCACCCACCCACCCACCCACCCACCCACCCACCCAACCCACACATGAATGTCAGATGAAAGATAGAGATAGACCATCACACTGGGAACTACGTCCCCTACATTTTTCGAACAGTGTGTGGGTTCTTTAACGCCCCTCAGAAAATTAAGAACAAGTGTTGTGAGACGGGGCCTACGTTTTATCGTCCTTATCCGAGAAGAGAAGAAAGTTTAACCGTTTGCAGATGTAATTACAAAGGTTTATCGTTTATCGGTTTATAGCTCTACCAACTGAGCTAATCGGTCGACGGGAATTGGAATTTAGCTGCAAATTTCAATTATACTTATAGGAATTGTGGCGACTCCAGTGGCATCTGCTGGGAATCATTTTCCGGTGATGTTACTGTTGTAATGCTAATATTACGCTGCACAAATTATTATACATTTTGAGTATGTGGGTGAAATCCTCAAGTGTGACCATTCAAATGAAAGCTACTGAGCAGTACTTTCCTGTGGTGCTGTTTATTATGCTGTACAGGGTGGTTCTAACTTTTGAGTCTGTGGTTGAAATCCTGAAGTGTAACCATTCAAATGAAAGCTACTGAGCAGCACTTTCCTGTGGAGCTGTTTATTATGCTGTACAAGGTGGTTCTAACTTTTGAGCCTGTGGGTGAAATCCTAAAGTGTTACCATTCAAATGAAAGCCACTGAGCAGTACTTTCCCGTGGTGCTGTTTATTATGCTGTACCAGGTGGTTCTAACTGTTGAGTCTGTGGATGAAATCCTAAAGTGTGACCATTCAAATGAAAGCTACTGAGCAGTACTTTCCTGTGGAGCTGTTTATTATGCTGTACAAGGTGGTTCTAACTTTTGAGTCTGGATCAAATCATATAACAGTTTCTGAGAGGTACTTCATCATACCACGTGAGGTGGTTCTAAATAAGTAAATGTGAATGAAATCCTAATTTGTTACCATTCAAATGAAAGCTGACGAACACTATTTTCTTGTGATCCTGTTCACTGTGCTATAAGTACAAGCACACTGTTTTAACTGAGCGCGAAGAGCGAGACACAAACGCGGATCGCGAAACACGAACGCGGAGTGCGAGGCAAGAGCATGAGGCGCGAGACACGAACGCGGAGTGCTGGAGACGAGCATGAAGCGCGAGACACGAGCACGAAGCGCGAGTCACCGGAACGCGGCGCGCGAGGCGAGGGAGCGTGTATCGTGAATCCCTAAACTGTGGCCATTCAGATGAAAGCTATAGAAGAGTACTTTAATATGGTACTCTTCGCGTCTCTGAGTATTCAGGTTGAAAATTACCAGAATATCCCCACGCAGTACGAGTCCTCCCTCAATGGTTATACAGGCCCGCTCCATGTCCGCTGTTACGTGACTGAAATACATTGAAAACACTGATGAGAAACGGGTTTTACAATCACAACTTGCCACACACCTTAAAACTCTTCATAGAAGCGCCGGGTGTTTGCGGTTGTGGGTGGGGAAAATTTTGGCAAAGGCTTCTGAAGTTCAGAATTGCAATGGTTTGAAAATGTAAACAGCTCAGAGCAGCTATCCCTTCTGATTACGGACTTTATTCCGGGTGGAGTGTGGAGGGGGGGGGGGGGATATAAACGGACGAAATTTAATGTCAGAGGTTTGGGCAGCTACTTGTATGTATGTCTTCGAAAATTTAATGACCAATTCAATACCATAACGGCAAGTTGAACCTATCAATTCTATAGGATTACTTATGTATAAGGTGCTCTTTCCAGTGGCATAGGCCCTCTTTTACAATTTAGGAAGAGCAAGATCTGACCTTTACTGATACTCACAACACTCCTGAGGTATAAATTAGCTTCAGTCCATCATAAACACGCAAGAATGGCTTACAACCTGAACAGTACAAAACAAAACACAGGCAGTTAGCAACTCTAGACCTATGAACGTAAATTCATATCTGGCCTTGACACCAATCAGGGGCACCCAGCGACAAGTTCGGTGGATATCTGGGTAATTCGCCTTGGGCTTTCGGCGTCGATTAAAGAGTACACTCGGATTTTCCTAACTAAAACGTGGCCTAAAAGATTCGCAGTTGAGAAATCATAGCCCCTGGGGTTTTCGGAAATGTCGTAATTGCTGTTTTTGGCAGTCAAAAACGTCAGCTAGCATTTTCGGAAAGAAAATAGTTCCCTAGAAAGTTCGTGGAAAGTTCATTTCACTGTAGCATTTTCTCAAAGGAATATTTTGTTCCCTAACATTTTCGAGCAATTAAAATTTCAGCTAGGGAATCCGAACAAATGAACTTCTTTTAGCTTATGAAAACATCACTTTCGACAGACTTCAAACACCATAAGGTAGTTAAAAATGCCATTCTACAGCTTTTGGTTGATGTGGCTCGTTGGGTGCCCCAGACCAATCATAGACCTATTCTGACCCAAACCATAACAACAGACTTAGCCTTTCCCTATAGCCACACATTTCACCCTAATATTCCCTGGTATCCTACCATTTACTACTGTATGTGCCTGAAAATGGTCATGACAGGCAGGCTGCACCTGTCTTCCCGTTTTAGCATCAGATGCACAGACATCCCAATACCAGGGGTTTCATTAGAAGCCGGCAACCGGCGAAAATCGCCGCCTACTTTGTCAGAATTTTCACTTACTGCCGCCTAATTGGTCTGCAATTTCACTCATATTATTAAAAAAAATTATCAGGTCCCCGCCTACTTTAGTTCACTCAGACGGTTATTTCAAAACTTATTGAAACCCCTGCAATACGTACTTTGTTTTTCACTGAGTGAAATGAAAATGTAGCAGACAAGAAAATATTCTTACCGCCTCGAGTATCCAAACCAGGAATTCCATGAATGATAACATGGTGAAGAAATATAGGACTGAAAATAACAATTCAAACGTAATGAATAATTTTGAAAAAACAAATGAGATAAACTACAAAGGATCAAAATACTCTTTTAGATATTTAAAAGACAAGTTCAGATATATCTCATTGATTGGAAAAATTTACCTGCTGACAGAATCCCATCAGATTCATTAAGTGATTTTAAGTCAGCTTTGAACTCCACATAGACGCAGGCCCCTGGCATAGTTTTATTTACTTATTTACTATATTTATTTATCATCATCATCATCACCATTATTAATAATAATAATAATAATAATAATAATAATAATAATAATAATTTATTACTTATATAGCGCCATTTACAAATACAGATCAATGGTGCTTTACAATTTTCAATTGAAATCAAATTAACTCTAAATACATCAAATCAAATCAAATGTTGGTTTTTGGGGAGAGGGGAAAACCGGAGTACCCGGAGAAAAAAAAATTTTTTAAATATATTATTATTATTATTATTATTATTATTATTATTATTATTATTATTATTATTAGTTTTTTAAAATACTTGCAAACTGTCCTGACAAGGATTTTGCAAGTTATTGATATAGATGTCCTACTTTTCAAAAGAAAACCCACTTGGCAAAAATATTGTAAATCACTTGATTTGCTGAAGTTTTGAAAAAAATCAGAAACTGTAGAAAAGAATAATTATTACTGATATCGTCTCCATGCAAAATACACGGTAAGAACTACTGTTGTCACTAGTCAGCATGGATCAAAATGAAAAATGTAATGACTTACTCTGTGTTCAGTTTAACTTTCCCATCAAGGTAATCACTGAAATAGTGCACATATCTGAGTACAACAAAAAACAACGAGCATTAAAGTTTTTAATGACACAATGAGTGATCAACATCTTTTTCCCCTTTCAATAGAAAAGTTTTCAATTCAGTGCAAAATAAGCAATAATATCAATATTTACTTTCTTGCTTTACTTCATTGATTGGTTAGCAAAAGTATTTGCAACAATTCCTCAGTCAATAAGAAGCAAAACCAAAACCAACTGGCACTTGAACACCTGCATTTTCCTACCGTTGGAGCCAGTTACACATAATTGCTTCAAATTATGGCTTGCTAATATTGTGCTGTTGACACTAAATCTTAAAGCTTTAACTAACCTTCTCTGTGATGGCTGTGTCACTCCTCCCAAGCTGTCGTCGTAGAATCTTTTCATAGCAAACCAGTCAAGAGCTGCTTGTGGGCTAAGAATAATACAAAACAGATTAAAATGGTAACAACTCCATCAGAAGGTAAAGTTGCATAAATGCCACAGGTGACTTAAACTGTCACAGCTCTACGCTAAAAGTTTGTATGTATGCTGCAATTACCACTCGACCCCTCCCCCAAATGGGATGCCAGTCTACAACAAGATAACCAGTACTCCTACTTTTCCTGAAAATCCTACAGGGCAGCAATGAAACCACAACCTACTGAGTACTAAGAGAATTGCTACACTCTAGTTTTTTATTTTCTATTTCTCCCTCGTTACGCTGGGCCTGGTTACAAGTTTGAAAGCCAATTAACTTAATCCAAGATTAGCGTAAACTTTGCTTGCAGTTTTTAACTTTTGAATGAAAGTTTCTTTTGCTGCTTTTTGCTTTTCAGGATTGGTGTCCCCTAATCTAAAATTTTACAGAATACCAGCGTTGATCAACATCCGTTGATAGACAAATAAACTCCTTGGTTAATTTTTAATCTTGGATTAGGGTTAATTGGCTTTTGAATAACCCGGCCCTGATCTGTAACAACCACACCTTTGCTAGCTTACTTCACCTGTAAAAGAAACTTTACCTGGAACAGATCTTGCTGAAGTGCATGTATGCTGCAATGACAACACCTGTTCTCCCTTACCTCCCTGAAACAGGAAAAAAATACTACAGTTGAGCTCAAATATCCAGACTTGCTAGGACCAGAGTAAATGGTCCAGATAATCGAAAATATGAATATTATTGAGACAAAATACATTACACTGAATCAATTACAAAATTGGAATTTAATACAATAGTGTATTGTATCGTATAAATGAACTTTACTCACTTTAAAGCTACAGATCTAGAAGTAATTGTGTTCATTCCACTAACAACTGGCAAAAAAAAAAACAAACAAACAAACCTTGCAATGAACAACTACAACGTGCAGAGGGTCGGTCTTGAGCCAGGAATCAATTGATTTAATTATGCTGCAACACAAAAACATTTTAGGTAAAAAAGAAAGTTATATAAAACTAGCATCATGAAAGTACATTATATTTAACTGAATTTGATTTAACACAATATACTGTGCCTTATATAACTCTTTTCCTTATCACAAACAATAAACAATGTCAGTAAACATTCCTGGGAGAGTGGACTATGTATCCTAATAATTCTCATTTCAAAGTTGCATTTTTTAGGAGCCTGTAGCTCAAATAAGCTCCATATGGTTTCTCTACAGGCATCCTTGCCATATGCTTCTCTTTCTTCTGTTATTATTTAACTTCAATTTGTTTTTTAATGTACATTTATTTTGTGATGATGGGTAAGAAAAAGGGCAAAACATAAAATGAAACTGAAACTGATGTCCACTAAGCTATTAAAAATTCAAAAAGCCATGTCCAGATGTTATGTCCCATCATATCCTTAATCACTTTGTACAAAAAGCTATCCAAAGATCAAGAGCTGTACAAGAACCTATTTTGTATTACAACTATATTGTAATACAGTAGTTAGGTTGTAATTCTTTCATATAGTTGTTTTTATCATTTGTATTATATTATTAAGATAGCTATTGTGATGCGCTTTTGTTCATATTTGGATGTAAAAGGCACAATAGAAGTATTAAACATTACTATTATTATTATTAAATATTATTATTATTATTATTATTATTATTATTATTATTATTATTTAAGAAGTTAGGGAAATAGTAGATTTTTCAACTTTATAATGGTTTAATCTATCAAGATAGCGATGAATCACTATGTTGTATATCAAAATGAAATTCAGGTCAAAATGATTTATAATTAACCTAGGTCAAGATCAAATTCCTTTGTCTTCTAACCCTAATTATTCATGATTCATGAATAATTAGGGTTAGAAGATAAAGGAATTTCATTTTGACCCACAACATCTATAACAATGAATTATAAATACTACTACTACTACTACTACTACTACTACTACTACTACTACTACTACTACTAATAATAATAATAATAATAATAATAATAATAAAAATTTTCAATAGCACCATTTCCCAAGGGTCCAATGGCACTATATTGTTATATCTCACCTACATAATCTTTCTAGTGGAGGGGCTAAATGGTCAGGCCAACCAAAATCTAAAACCTGGCCAAAAATTAAAACATTATTAATAGCCTGTTATATTAACTAGCCAACTGCTGTCAGGCCAGCAAACACATTATTATAGTGGACAAATACAGTAACAACTGTAACTGCTACAGCCACTCAATCAAGGAGGGGGGCGTTGGGATGTTTGGTTTTTCGGGTTTTGGCCATTTTTTAGGCCAGTTTTTTGGTTTTTGCATCAAAAAACGTCAGTGTTTTGTATTGGTGTCTGTCAGGCTTTGCATTTTTTTTTGTGATCATTTCCTTAATTCTCACAATGTAAATGTTGGAAGAAGTAGTTATGCTGTTGGGAGAAATTACACACCAGTCGCTACTGGGGCTCAAAGAGTCAAGCAAACAACTGACCTGATGATTAAGTTTGGATATATCATATCTTCTCTCCGATAAATTAAATACCTGAAACAAAACAGCAAGTCTGCATGAAAAAAGTGCTCCATAAATGGAACCTGCACTCTTACAACAAATTGACCCTAAATTGTTGGAAATAGTTGTGGTTACACTTACCCTCAGCCCAAGGGTTCAAAAGGGTTAATCAGGTTGGATTGCGATTACCTTGGGTTCCGGTCAGGTTATCCATTACGGTTACATTTAAAATAACAACCCAAGACCAACATTTGACCCAGCAGTATTTGGTGGGAAATTAGCTCATCATCATTGGAGATGTTGAACTGCGAGATGCATAGCTTGCTTGCCATTTTATTTGGACTCCTCGTACAAAGATACAAATTTAATTCACTAATCCATCAGCTTGTTTTAAGGTGACTGCGTAGAAGACGTCTGAGACTGAGATTACTTCATTTCCTTGGGAGGCTGTACATTGTTTACAGAGCCTGTTGCCTTCAAGTTGTTCGCTGACCAAGACGAGCTTGGGTATTCCCTTGTCAACAGAATTGGTTTCAGCAGCTTCTTTCTGCACCTTTGGAGTGTATGGTGGTCTTCCTTGAATAAGGATGTGCTGATCAATGTTGCACAATTTTGTGACCTATATTTCGTGGTTTTTTGAAATCTAGTAATTATTCCCAATAATTTAGGGTCGATTTTTTATAAGAGTGGAGGTTCCCTTTAATTAATCCTACATGTATCTAAGTTCCCCAAAATCAAAGCCTAAATGAGGTAAACATAACAACAGGCATAACAACAGCATCCTTACCATATACTTGTCTTGATGATTTGTCTGCAGCATTTTTGCCACTTCCCTAAGATTATTTCTGTAGGTAGTCTCTAAACCAGATCCGGGAAATGACATTGCTGTATCAAACAAAAATAAATTCTATTAAAAACACACAATGAATACTAATTAAAATTAAAACCCAAAAATCAGCTAGTGGACCACCAAACATGATCATGACCCCAGGCCTTTGTAGTTAACAGTAACTTGATTGAACCTTACAGAAAAAATCAGTGATCGATGAAACAGAAATTTCAATGAGGTTCTGTTGACGACAACTGAAAAAGAGCTGGAAAGGGACTTAAAAGAAATGACCACAACAGCAACAAAGTTGAAGAGATTGGATGTCTTGCATTATTTTAAAGGGGCTATGTACTCTCAAGTACAATCGCTCACTACCAAAATGCAGCTAGAACACCAAAGAAAAGATATCATGCTATTTTCTCAAAGGGGAAACAATTAAACTGTTATCTGTATTTGGCCAATTTGTTTTGTTTTTCACAGCACAAGAGGGGACTCCAAAATGTTGCATTAATGCAAGTTGCAGACACCACTGCAAAAACAAGACTTACCAATTATCCTATCTGTAATGTACGTCAGGTCAAGATCAAAATTCTCATCAACATGCCGCACTCTGTTTCTGTGTGGTTGGAGGCATAACAAATGTAAATGTCTTAACTTCTTGCATACTCTTTGGCTGGTACACCATGTACCAAGTCCGCTGTTAGTCTATTACTTTCAGCTTCCACTGTGTTTGGTTTATTGTATCATTCTGATGTATTGTATCATTTTTGTGTGCTTTGTGGAGGCCCTGCCAGGGGAGGGTCCCGTGTTGCTTGTCTGAATTTCAAAATCTCCCATGTCAGTGTTTAAATCGCTAATTCTCGGCCTTCATGCCACAGTCGGATTTTGCCGGGAATGATGTTGCCTGTCAGGATTTCATTTTCTGTGCTGTCACTACTTTTTGGGCCATGTTGCTTGTCGGAATTTACCCTGACAGGGCCTCTTTGTGGAATCACCCATGACTTGTATATATAGTGCATGCATGCCTCTACCCTTTGCTTTTAAAATTTGACAAACATTACCACAAACAAATCTTTTAAATATGTAGATTCAAAAAACAAAAAAATAAGAAAGCCCCAATGTTCAGATTCTAAAGCCATTTTGAAGAACCAGTAAATGGATACCATTTTGTACATACAACAACAACTACCGGTACATAGTAATTGAAGATAATAGAAGAACCTCAGAGTTTAAAAATAAATCACATTAATGGGCGGGAAGTTCCTTTGTTTCACGATTTTACACCTAATTTCCTGTAATTTTTCGAAGCTCACTGATAGCCCTGCAGATTGAGGAACTCTGAATGACAACTCTCACATCCTAACCATGTTAAGCCTTCATGAGGCTGACACAAAACTTTGTTATTTTAGCATAAAATAAAGGTTAATGTTGGCAAGCAACCTTTAGCTTCGGTGAGCCCACGCTCTTCTCTGTGGCCCACGACAGCACATGCGTTCCCATATTTGGTAAGCGCTAGTCAAATGTAACACACCTTGCGGTTAATCATTTTCTCCCTTCTCTGAGTCCTGCAAGTTGTTACTTTGCTCCAAGTGCAATCCCTCCCACCCAACCTTTTATCTTGTAACATTAGCATTTACCAGTTCTTCATACATTAACCACTTGTTCGGGCTTCCTAAGCCCTCAGTTTATTCTTGTTAACCTTTGTCATTATCGCATAACTCTAAATAACTTAAATAAATTTTATGGGCGGGGAATTGCTGCCTGCGGCACCCCTTCAGCCCTGTGCTGGGGCCCTGTAAGGGAGGGGACATTTGAAGGCCTCGGAGCATAACCATCCTATGTCGAATTTTGGGTTGTTTTTCGATTTTGCCTGGATTTGCCCGAATTGTTGCATGTTAACTGCAATTCGATTGAAAGAAGATGTAATGCAACTTGCAAACCACTCCCATGGAAGGTTGGTTTCTTGGTGTACGTAAGAAAAAATGCATTTCTGGATTCTGGATGAATCAGTCAAAAAAATACCATACAATGTGTTTCCATCGAATTGCAGTTCACATGCAGAAATTCAGACAAATCCAAGCAAAATCGAAAAACGACTCAAAATTCGACATAGGATGGTTATGCTCCGAGGCCTTCATTTGTTCTCTGGCTGGTTAACTTGGCCCCATGTAATTATTCCAGCAACAATGTCCTCCTTGCAGTACAGGTATGGGGCACCCCGTCGGCATGACGCCATGTGCCGAGGCCCCCCATCCGGTGGGTTTTTCCGGTCGGTGGGTTTTTATCCGAGCCTTGCCAGTACATTCCCTGCCCACTATTGCCCACTACTTGGTCTTGTGTCTTTATTGCGCGCCATAACATTAACACACAAAAAAAATTACTTTTAATTATTTGAGTGTCATGTAATGAACACACATGGTGTTAATTGGGGACACTAGATCCAGATCAAATTGGAATTTGGAAAAGTTGATTTTTGAGGAGAGGGGAAAACTGGAGTACCCAGAGAAAATCTCTCGGAGCAGAGTAGAGAACCAACAACAAACTCGATTCACATCTGACACTACGTCTGGGAACCACACTGGTGGGAGGCGAGTGCTCTCACCACTGTGCCATCCCTGCTCCCCAAATGGGCATAAAATCAAATATTAGATATATAATCCTTATTGTCAAAATAGCTTCTCCATCTGACAAATACATTGGCAATGACAGGACACATGTATATACATACATACATACATACATACATACATACATACATACATACATATCCTATATTTCCGTGTCTAGTCGTTCTAGTACAAAAAGCACTAATTGGGGACACTCTATCACGTATGGTATGTTACAAAATTATTTTGATAAAAATATTAATTAAAATAATAAGATATTGATAAATAAATATTAATTAATACTGATTAAATAATACTGAGTAAAGTATTAACTGATTAATAATAATTAATTTTAGTATAATGCTAAGTAAAGATGCACTCGCATTACTATTTCAGTGACCCTTTTCTGCTTCAGAGTTACCTTGATACTCTGTGCCGCACATGGTGACAGATATTTGTGACAAGATTTTTTGCTGATGAAGGCAATCGCTTTCTACCATTTTCATCATCAGGCAATGTCTGCAAAGAAACAAAGAAGTGGAAAGATACTCAACATATTAAACTTTATCTTTCAATTAAATTTTCTCTGACTGGTAATGAAATTCAGTCCTTTCTCTGAGACAGTGTTAAACAAGTTGCAATTGAAAAGTTGATTTCAACCACAACAAAATTGTTGTTGTTTTTTTTTTTTTCATTCTAAACTGCCTGTGTTCAGTTTTCTGAAAGAAAATATCCCTACCCCACTCCAACTGAAAGTCAAAGGAACTAAAAAGGGGAGGGGTGAGATGAAAGTTTCCAAAGAAGGCAGAGGGGGGCAGGGGGTAACATGGGGTCTACACCAGGACACCTTTTATTCCATGGGAGGGGTGTACAAAAAAACATTCTTGAAGCACCACTAGTTTGTAACAGCATGACTTCTCACTTTGGATTTCTTGTGCACTGAGTTTCCTGATCCTTGCCTGGAGCACTGACCCCTGACCTAAGTGAATACAAATATTCACACTTACATGTGATATTCACAATTAATATCAAGTGATTTTGCTTAAAAAGCTGGCTCCAGCTGTAGTCATACCAAGGATTATTGGGGTTTAAAAGATTACAGAGTGCTCTTTAAAGTGGGCTATAAGATGGGGTAAACTCCACTCTAAAGAGGTGACCTAAATTTCAGTCTTGTACATATGTAGCACTGTTTTGTAACTAAGAGACAGGTACCACATCAACAATGTATACACGTACTTTTCATGCAAAAAGGGTATTAGTTGAACCTTGGGGCAGAACATCCCTGTTGCTATCAATCCACCAACCACACAGCGCAGTCAAAATAAAATAAATTTCAGGGAAAAATCCAAACTCAAAAAATTAATAGGTAACAGCTATTTTAAACCCTAAATTGTGGACTAAGTTCCCTGTATATATACCAGCACAGGATTTTTCTTCTTAAAGGATTTCACTTGAATTGACACCAAATTAGCTTCCAATGGAATATTTCACTGGGGCCAAGAAAAAAGCTAGACGTATGGAAGTAATTTAATTATCACCAACCATGTAATAGGACAGAAGAGCAATTTAATATATACTGAATTGCGCCTAACACAATTTACATTGCTTGAGTACTTAAAAAAGGTGGGACCATACAGCCCATGCCCCACGTACAGTAGTAGCCTTTCAAAAAAAGCAATGGTTGTCAAAACAAGTGGCCATTTTTATATGAAACAAAAAATTCTCTAAAAGAGATATGGAGACATCTTCATGTCCTTGGGAGGTTTTAAACCATAGGTATGTATCTTCCGTTTAAGCAGTTTTAAGAGGCGGTTCCATAGGTTCCACTGGTTCCATGGGTCCTGTGAATTAGACATGCTGTTTAAACACCCTGAATGATGGTTCAGCCAGGTTTGAACCTGTAACCTCCTGCAAGGTTGTCCGGTGCTCTATCGACTGAGCCAACCGGTCGGCAGTTTTTTTAAATAAGAAAGGCAGCATATTAATGCTTACCATCCTTGCACACTTGTCGTGACAATGATAATTGCAAACTGCAAACAAAGCAGAACTTGAAATTAATTGGCAACCGCCAGTAAAATCCATACTCCCAAAGACACTCATTGGCTCTTAATTTAGAACCACCCTCCCCCCCCCTCCTCCTTGAACCGCAGGAGGGGGGGTAGGTCTACAGTCCTACCAATTTTTTTTTTGATTGATTTTTTAGGGCTCCAGATGACATGGATAACATTTGACAGCAAGAATTTTACCACTTGAACTTGGCCAGATGTTTTAGGGCCCTACCACTATAAAATAGTCTCCCCGGTCCCTGCATACAGATGTTTTCTGGATATAAGCAAAGGGAGATCATGGCCGTTATGTATACAACTTGCTAATGAACATTTTTGAAAGAAAGCCTGAAAAAAAATCAGCAATACAGTGGAGTCCATGCTATGTACAGCAAATGAACCAAATCACCTTCTTTTCTTCCTCTCTTACTTTTCATTTTCTAAATATTATAACAGATACTCAATAGTTTTATACCTGCCAACTTTTTTCCTCCAGAATTTCCGAAAATGCTCTGGTGACTTCCGACGATTCCTCAAAGACTTCCGAACAATACCAAACATGTCCGAAGACACCGTTTGTTGGAAGATTTATGGGGAATATTGAATTGAATTTTTGTTGTTAATGTGTTAAAGGACAAATCATCCAGATTTCTAAGTCAGGCATGAGAAATTGTCCTCAATGGGTGAGATCGATGTCTTTGGTCCACGGGCATGAAACTCACACATAATACGTGCATGAGAGTTGGCAGGTATATAGTTTTTCTAGGCTCTATCAAAGGTACATGTACAATGTACTTCTGTCGGTAATATAACCATAAACTTTAAGTCAATGATTCAATATTAATTTTATTTTAAAATGAGAATGTCTGTTACTGCAAGCATAATTACACAAACCTTCAACTATCACTGCTCAATATTCTGCACTTCACTTGTATTGCTTTATGTAAATAACAGGGTATCATTTTACAGTAACGTTCATTTCAATAATAGTTGCAAGTAATTATGACTAAATGCAAGGGAACAACATAGCAATGGCAAACAGAGAAACAATTGAAGCTGTCACCTTTGCATATCTTGCCTTCACTCTCAATATCCTCTCCACAAAAGCTGCATGGCTGCAGTAAAGCTAACAGGTCAGACTTGAACACATGATCACAAAGACGCTGATTTCTGTTCTCCTACAGAGCAAACACATGTACAGTTCATAAAGTACTAAGCTTGTCAGCCAAACAAACTCTAATTAATAATTTGCTGCACCCTATAGAGGAAGGAACATGTTGACCTTCTTGATTTGATTAGGCTCTAACAGACGCCTTCAGACCAGGGCAATGAACAATGCATGATGTGAACTTCAGACTCTTTATAGCACATATCAACGCAGATACCAAACTAGGTGACAATGAGGCTATTACTACCTTCAAGTTAGTCAAAAGACGCCCTGCAAACTGCTGCAGAATTTTTCAATGGTCTCTTTTTCTTGAATGCCAGCTTCAGCTGTATACAGTGTACAATGTTTTCATTTACAAATTCAAAAAAACGACAGAATCAAGTCATTTGCAGCATCATTCTGCTCATGAATGCATCATTAAATCATCATGTCATGGTGAAAGGTAATCCGTAGGAAATCCAATAGCCTTATAATTTAGGAATGCAGTTTCAAATGCCAGACATATTTCAACATCTTTTGGTGTCAATTTGTGACTTATCAGCACCTCATTTGTATAAACTCAGGTTGTAAATGTTTCCACTACTGCAGCTAGAGAACCACTTGTTTTCAAAGACAAAGTCTGACTTAAACAATGGTTTAGGACAATGAATACAGGTCTACCCATGTGTCTAGTAAGAGAGGATCACTTTAAGTAGACACGTATGCGTCTTAATTCACTGGTGCAAAAGTATATGACATGTTTATGCTGTTTATTGGATAAACTTTGACATTGGTGGGTTTTAAATAAGTTTAGACAATGGTACTGTTATTTATAAACCCAGTGGGAGGTTTGTTTAAATATTCGTAAACCAAAAGGTTCTGTTGCTGGGTGGCACAGTTAACAGTAAAAAGTTGTAAATAGTAATAAAGCAGTCCCAAATTAAAAACAAAGTTTATAGCAGATGTTTCGGGCCTAGCCCTTCCTCAGCGCTAAGTTGACACGTAATTACGTGTCCCATTCAAAACTCAACTTAGCACTGAGGAAGGGCTAGGCCCGAAACGTCTGCTATAAACTTTGTTTTTAATTTGGCACTGCTTTATTACTATTTACAACTTTTTACTGGTTTGTTTAAATAACCTACCCAAAGATTATAACAAGATTTATTATTAAGTCATATTATTAGTAAGAATGTACAGGACAGAAACAAGCCTGGCTTAATTACTAGGTGGGGGTACACCAGAACAACATTTTTCACCACTTAACATGGATTTAATGTTACTAACTCATTCATGTTTCAAGCAATCAAAAATCCCTATGCTCATTACAGGAAGCTACATGTAATTGTATGTTGTGGGATATTTTGTGAATTTTTTGGTGATTTGGGGTATATTTGGAAAAATAAATTTTTTTTGAAGGATTTGTAAATTTAGGGAAATAGGAAATGATGAAGATTTAATGAAAGTATGAAATTGGAATCTGAAGTAGGAAATAATATTATTATTACATTTCAATTTCTCCTTTAAACTCCTTAAAATTTCACTCCAGTTCATGTGTACCCCCACCTTTGTTAATAACCAATCAAGGACACTGATAATCAACAGGGCTATCAAGTTACAAATTCTTCCCACATATTTTGAGTTTGATCCCTGGTTACTTTGATAGAATTGAAGGGCTCATGGTGGAAAAGTATGTTAAGTGGATTTTTAGGTGAACACGTTTTTTGGCCCGTGTTTTCTCGAAGACTAAGTGCAAAGCAGTGAAAAAGAATACAGGGCAATGTTAACCACATAAAAACAAGCCTGCATGCAAAAAAGCAGCAATTTTGGAGCAAAATAAAAAATTACTCCCAAAAATCCACTTAGCATAGTTTTCCACCAA
>JAEMWC010000889.1:250000-255000 GCA_016490735.1 Pachyseris speciosa
TTAACATGGCAAGAAGATTACCAAACCCGCTGCGAAGCGGCTTCAAACAACTGGCAGGAACGCTGTATACAACTTATCTTAAACGTTTAAATGACTAAGATTTTAAACAACAATGTTAACTAACCTTAGCAGTGTTACTCGTTGGAGTATCATCTGGAATTTCCTCATAATCATTCGAGTTCTTTGATCCGCGCGCAGTAGAGATTCGTGGCGAGTGAAATTTCATCCAGTGATCTTGAAGCTTCACTGCGCTCGGGAAATCCACGAGACATGCTGGGCAAATGAAGCCTTCGAGAGAGGTTGCTGTGGCTATGTTCATTCCATTAAAAACCCTCCTGAATATCCGTTAAATGGAGTTCATCAGCGCTGCAGCGCACACACGTTCATCATAAAACTGGCACGGTTCATGTGTTGTCGGACGTTGATAAATATTAATGAGATATCAAACAGATCAATGGCATTCCACTGAATCATAACACAAGTTGCCGGAAACTGTCTTTTGTCTGTTTTTAGAAGCACGGAATTGTAAACTGAAAGAGCTTGAATAAAATCAGGATGATGTTACAAGAGAACTGAATTAATAGTTTTTTTTCCCGCTTATTACAAGCAAAGGTTTGGCAATTCATAACAAGGCAACAAACAACAACAACAACAACAACAACAGCAACAACAACAACAACATCAAGCAGCTTTATTTTAAAAAAATGTACAAAAAAATTAGTTGGCCCGAAGGTAGCAAAGGCTAATTTTGGCAGGCCAGACTTATAAATAACTAAAGAACAAATTAACAATACAATTGGATAGAAATTGAAAAGCAATAAAGACGGAACTAATAGGAAGTAAGGAAATAGGAGAATAACACAAAAAAAAGATAATAGTACAGGAATGAAGTACAGAGATTTCTGGTTATTTAAATATTATAGATTTACTTTTTGCACTATTATAGGCATTTCAATATAATCATTTTCATTTTCCAAAATGTCAAAGAGAAATTGGTTACCGTCAAGTTCTATTAAGCTCCACCCCCCCTCTCGTCTGTAAAAATAATATCGACCAGAGGTAGGAATTATAAAAATTTCGGAAAATCCGAAAAAAATTATGTGGACTACCCTAGGTATTCTATTAATGAAAATATAAATTTTACTTTCATTGGATGAATATTTTGGTCATATGGATGGTGTCAAGTTCGGGCGCTTTGTAACCTCTGCCAGATCGCTTTTTCGAGGCCTTAGACCGGGCTACGGAAAGAGTTCGATTTGAATCTAATTGAAATATCATTCAAGCCACAAAGCTTCTTATCACATTCAAGAGGTTTGAACACGCATTTTGAGTGGTCGTGCCCTTGAATTGGTTGCGACTTGAATATTTTACAGATTTTTAAATATTTACAAAATTTTGAGGATTTCGCGGGAGGAAAATTTTGTCGAAATTCGAAGGCCAAAAATCACACCCGGTACCTAATTTCAAACAACAAAAACCATTCTACATTAAAAAGCAATCTCAAAGCTTTCAAAATATGTTTTTGAAACCTTGGGTAACATATGAAATTAATTTTTGGGAACGCGAAATTCACGGAGCACTTGAGTGAAATTTGA
Organism: Pachyseris speciosa; assembly: GCA_016490735.1. Classification (NCBI taxonomy): domain Eukaryota; kingdom Metazoa; phylum Cnidaria; class Anthozoa; order Scleractinia; family Pachyseridae; genus Pachyseris; species Pachyseris speciosa. The sequence continues at coordinate 251,596 of JAEMWC010000889.1, forward strand.
CCCTTCTGACTTGACAGTTTTGAGGTTCGGCGCGACACAAATCAATACTCAAACAAATATTTCAGCCAAAATAAGTGTAATTTGGGCAATCTAAAGTCTTACAGTTATATATACATGCTTCATAGACATTGAATACAAAATTTACAGCAATTTTCAGCCGAAAAGTACTCCGGCATATCCCAGCTTTTAGGTAGTAAACTTGCCTCGCTAAATATATGTGAACATGCACTGGGCCATGTTCTTATCACTCAAAGCCAATAGTTCACAATCTGCACCAAATATCTATTCTACTTAGTATATAATCAGGTACACGATATGTTTGTTTGTACCTTTTGTCCTTGTTCGTCTTCATTTCTGCAAAAAGATCCAAAAACTACAGCGAAATCCCCGCACGCTCGCGGACGTGTCACGCGTCTCGTGAAACAGCTGTTGCGTGAGTCGAGATTGTGCTGTCCGTAACATGAAACGCAAGGAGATCCGGCTACTTCAGTTTTATTTCCGGGTTGTGAAAAAAATTCGATCACTGATCCACATGTTATAGTTGCGCCAATGGAATGAGCTGAAGCTCAAATTTTCATACGTTGCCGTTGTACCATGATTACAGATTCCTGGTCCTCGAACGTGTCAAACAATCCACTGGTGTAATGTAAATAATTTGTTCTTTTTGTTTGTTTGTTTGTTTGTTTGTTTTAGTTAAGCACTTATTTATTTGTCCTGATTGTCTATCAGATGAGGAGATAACCTAATACGTTGTGCAATACTTTTTTAACACCTCATTGTATAAAGCATGTGCACAAATAACAACGTCCCAATACAGTCTAATCTTGTGCTTGCGGCATGCATTTTGGTAGCGTAGTTTCGTGGCATATAGTTTTCTCTACCATTGAAAATAAGAAAGCTTCATTGCCAGCTACAACACATCCACTCGCTAATGAGGACGATACAGCATGCGAATATGGAGCATTGGTTTGGGGAAAGTGCGGTTCAAGTACCAAATACCCGGGCACACTGAGTACGTGCGTATCAGAGTCAATTGAGCTCCACTTCACAGACACCCTACAAGTCAGTATTGCTAACTGTGGTTTGAAGACGGAAGCAGAGCTGATATTAGCGAGGGTTGGTAAGGTTGAGACACACCTTCTTTTTACTCTCGTGTTTAATAAGCTGTACTATGGTGTTGTACACGCGCTCACCGGAGTTGCAAGGCAAGTAAAAACAAATAGGTTTACCTATTGCCTCATAACTTGATTTATTAATCAACGGTGTCAAAAGCGTATAACGCTTTTCTGCAAGCTAGAGCTAATGCATAACACTCAACATGCGATTTCCTTGCTCTCGGTCTCGGTCCTTGGTCTCGATCTTTTTGGTATTTTATCAAGTGAAAGAGCAATCACGAATTATAAAGTGCTTGCTGATTGGCCAAGATAAGGAATATCCATGCACATTCCCCGAGAAATTCAGTTTTATTTTATTTTTATTTTTTGCACTCTTCCTCTGAAATAATTAATGGCCAAAAATAAAACACAAACAGCGGAGATAAACATAGTAAACCAACGCATTTTATATAGACTTGACGTTTCGTATGCTAGGCAACATACATTTTCAAAAGTGACCGTTACAATTTTTGAACACTGTTTATATACTTTTAATACAGGGGTCTGGAACCGAGATTAAGAAAAACTATCTTAACAGTAAATATGTAAAAGGATACACCTTATTAATAAAGCAACAACTTCTCACTACTAATGTTTGCATTAAAAGCTGGCTTAAATTCTTGGATAAATAAGGTTTCCTTAATTTTGCAATGATAATCGGTTTTGCCCGACGCTAAAATGTCAAAATGATCCCACTTGATGTTGTGTCCAGTGGTTTTAACGTGATCAGCAATAGCTGATGTGTGGTCATTTTTAGCGAGGGCCTTGAAATGTTCAGTTTTCCTGTCATGAAGTCTTCTTTTTGTCTTACCGATGTAAAAATCAGTGCAGTCCCAGCAACCAGCCTTATAGATGACTTTAGACTTCTGAGAGCGGTTTAAGCGGTCCTTGTAAGGAAAGAAAGACTTGATGCGGAGAGTGTTCTGAAAAACTGTCTTAAGGTTGACGCAGGAGTAGAAATTGTAAACACAGGATCTCAGGCGTTTAGCGATTTGGTTGCTCTGTAGACCTAAGTAAGGTAACAGGATGATTATATCTTTCTTAGGAACTGTCAAGACAGGGCTGTTGGGCTTGTTTCTGTTTCTCGGTTCAAAACATCGTTAATGTTGTAGGTAATTATACCTTGAGGGTAACCATTTTGTAGAAGAAGTTTCCGGAGATCATTAAGAGCAGATTGCAATAAAGAAGGCGTAGAGCAAATTCGATAACAACGATAAGTGAGCGTACGAATGAGATTAATTTTGTATTTGCGCGGTGTGAACGAATCCCATTTGGTGTAGAGGCCAGTGAATGTCTTCTTCCGGTAAATGGATGTCTTGAAGGTGTTGTTCTGGCAGCGTTAATTAATGGCCAATCCCCACAGCATACTGAGATGAAGGTATACGCTGTAGGATTGAAGAAAAATCTTTTACCCGACCCGGTTTTATGCTTTCTTCAGTTCCATACCCAACTTCTACACAACATACAACCGGAACTTAGTTCTGAAAAAAAGTCAACTTTTAGGCTCAAGGGGCTGATATTCTGTATTCCGTTGAGAGCTGTTCATGAGGATTATTTTGCTGTTTAAGAATAAGGGACTTCGTACTTCTACAGTAGTCCCTGGTAAGACAAGGTAGCCTGCGAATGAAAATAGATTTGATAACATGCTGAGGGAACCAGCACACTTTGCACTCATTCCCAAAGGAGCTGGAAATAAAACAAGGCTGGATCCCTGAGCATGTCTTGAGGATTGTGAATAAACTTGGGACTGAAAATATATCGTGTGATTATAACATTTTGCCCATAAATTTTACCTTTACTTCCTTTGCTGGCAAAATTCGTGCTATGAACGATCACCTATCAAAGCAATAAGCATCTGCTCCCCTTTTTGATGAAAAAAAAAATCTCCCTTTGGAATGTATTTTGCTATTGTCTCTCGCGTCTTGGAATGCGAAGGCGGACATCGACTGCACCGGAAAGAAGATAAGTGTTACCCTAGTCCCTAAGCGATTCTTGCAATATTTCCTCAGTCGGGTGATGAATATACCCATGCGCTCCTGATATACCTAAATTGCAGTTCCCATTATGTTTATTTTCATTTTTATTCCAGGTATATTTGAAATGTCGATTTGCCCGAAGCACCGCCAGGATTCTGGTATCGGATGGCGCTGTCGGCAAAAGTTACAGTTCGAATTAGTGCTACGAATCAGGGCGTGGTTTACTTTCCTACCGTGACGTCATCAAATTCTAAAATCAAAATAGCAAGGTTTTC
>JAEMWC010000889.1:260000-310000 GCA_016490735.1 Pachyseris speciosa
TTGGTACAGTTCTTAACAGTTTCCTCAATGTCAGAGTTCATAGCTGGCCAATATAACACTTCACGAGCACGTTGTTTGCATTTGATTATACCCAGGTGTGACTCATGGACAAGGTTGAGCATTTGTCGCCGTAGACTGGGGGGCACTATGATTCGCATTCCTTTGTAAATGATTCCATCGTATACGGCTAGTTCGCTTCTAGAGTCCCAATACGGGCGCAGTGATGCAGGTACTTCCTGTCGAACGTTTGGCCAGCCATTCAAGATTATTGTTTGTAGCTGGCTTAGCTCACGCTGAGTGTGCCCTTGCAATTCAGTATATTTGTCTTCAGTGATGGATAGGAAATCCAGAGTGCTTACTTGTTCTAGGTCAGGGATCTCGGGATTGGGTGTGTCAGGCAGATATGCTCTTGACAGAGTGTCGGGTAGATACATTTCTTTGCCCTTACGGTACTTTACGATGAGGTCATACCACTGAAGGTTTAGTATCATTCGCTGTAGCCGCATTGGTGCTGCCAGAAGTGGTTTCTTCAGGATCTGTTCGAGGGGCTTGTGATCATTGTACACGGTCACCTCCTTGCCGAAAATGTAAGGATGGAACTTCTTGCATGCATGCACGATGGACAGCATTTCTTTCTCTATTTGTGCGTAACGTCCTTCGACGTCGGTTAAGGAACGTGAGGAATAGGCAATAGGCTGGCCGTCTTGGATGAGTACCGCGCCGAGGCCATGCTGGCTTGCGTCACATTGTATTTCCACAGGCTTATTGACGTCGAAGTATTTCAGTACTGGTTGACTGCAACATTGTTCTTTCAGTTTAAGGAAAGCCTCTTCTTGAGCTGGTTGCCAGTCAAACAAGGCGTTTGTCTTCAGTAGCTGTCTGAGTGGGGCGTGCAACTCACTCAGGTTGGGAATGAACTTCGCAAGGTAGGTGACAAATCCTAGGAATCGTTTGACATCGTCTTTGTTCTTTGGGGTGGGCATGGCACGGACAGCTGCTACCTTTGATGGGTCTGGCTTCAATCCTTCAGATGTCAGGAGGTGTCCAATGTATGTGACAGCTGGTTGTCTGATTAAGCACTTCTGAAGATTCAGCTTCAAGTTGTAGCTGGTTGCTCTTTCGATGACCTTGTGAAGCACTGCGTCATGATGTTCAGTGCTTGATCCTGCAATTAGAATGTCATCCATAATAGCTGTGGCTCCCTCTATTCCTTCCAGCATCTGATCCATGATTCTCTGAAAAATTTCGGGCGCGCTCTTGATTCCAAACGGGAGTCTTGACCACCTGTACCTGCCGAGTGGCGTATTGAACGTTGTGAGCAGTGAAGAGGCTTCATCAAGCTTGATTTGGAGGAAACCACTTTTCGCGTCTAGCTTGGAGAATACCTTGGCGTCAGGTATGGTGCTGATTACTTCTTCTATGGTTCTCATAGGATGATGCTCACGCTTGATGACCTTGTTCAAGTCGCTGGGATCAATACAGATGCGGACTTTGTCGCCTTGAATTGAAACTACCATGGAACTGACCCACTCGGTTGGCTCTGTTACCTTGACTATGTAGCCATTGGCTTCCATTTCGTGGAGTTTGTTGATGGCCCTTTCTTTTAGTGCTACTGGGAGGCGGCGGGCGGCATGGACCACACCTTTGGCGTTAGGCTCCAGTTTGATTGTGTAGGTTCCAGGCAGTGTACCGGTTGTTTGAGTGAGGTCTGGGAACTCGTGAAGTCCATCAGGGACTTGGTCTCCCTCGGTGGGGGAGGGCATGTCAACGGATGCTAGTCTCGAGATTAACTGTAGTGCTTCAGCCGTGTTTCCTGATAGTACGTTTTCTTGATCGATATCAACAATTTGGAATGTGGTGGTGGCTAGGTTGCTGTTGTGTTCCAAAGACAATTCAGCCTCTGCTACAGGCTTAATCTGATGATTGGAGTAGGTACGAAGTAGTTTTGTTGATCTTTTGAGTTCGCCCTCATGTTGGATATTCTGGTAGTCAGAAAGGGTAAGTGTGTTGCAGCGGGCACCTGTGTCGATTTTGAACTTGATTTGTTTGTTTTCCACTCTGCAACTTATGGTCCACTTGTCATCTGGCAAAGTATCGGCAGGCTGAGTCATGTGGATGTGTAATACCTCTGTTTCTGAGTCATCATCTGAGCTGGTGTCAACCTTGTGTACACGAGGGCGGCGGTTGCACACTGCTAACCAATGGTTAGGCTTCTTACAGTAGGAACATGTGGATCCTAGGGCGGGACATTTCCCATGATTCCAGTCATGCTGAGGGTCCTTGCCACACCTGGGGCAATGCTTCCCTTTTTGCCAGTCAGGTTTCTTCGGATTGGGTGGACGTACTTTGCCGGAAGGTTTCAGTTTTTTCGGATCCAGTGCTAAGATGGGAGGTTCCTCATCGCGAACAACACGTACTTGCTTCTGGGACATTTCATATTGTTGCCCTGTTTCGATGGCTTTGGCTAGAGTTAGTTCTTCTCCACGATCTAGCAGTCTCTCTTGAAGCTTCTTTGCGTGTACCCCATCGATGATCGAATCAATCAAAATGTCATCAGGGTCGGTATATTCACAGTCCATAAGAATGAGACGAAGATCTTTCACAAAATTGTCCAACGATTCGCCCGTATTTTGTTTGCGTAATTTCAGCTTGTGCCTTGCGATGCGCTTGTTTTTCCGCGGTCGTACGTAAGCTTCAAGTTTGTCGAGAACTTTTACTGGGTCTTTTTTTTCTCCCTCTTCCCACTGGAGCGTCTTGTAGATTTCTCGGCCTTGTGGACCTATCCATGTTCCGAGCCATCCGGCTTTTTCTTCTGCTTTGAGTTTGCTGAGCGGGCCGTCGAACACGAAGCCAACATGACTGCGAAAGCGGCTGAACTCCTGGTACAAATCTTGGCTGTCCCAATCAATATGCGGGTGATCAAACGGTATCTGAGACATCATCTAGGATGAAATTCGGTTTCGGATGGCTTGTTTAAAGCGAGGATTTATTGGATTTTCTGGTCCATTCTGACACCATGTAACATACTGAAGCCATGTTGTTTATTGCGTGAGTCCTGTGAGCATGCGCTACAAGTATATACCGCTGGCCGGTATCGGCCGCATACGTTACACCTTCCCTGTAGAGACACCTAGTATTGCACCATGACCAGTTGAGGAATTGTATGCCTTCCCCCTTTTTTGCCACCCCATGTCGTATGAAACCAAAATACCAACTAAATCTTTATCATCACCATGAGCACCTGCTGCTACTGCCCTCTTTCGCTCTTCACAACAATTTTCCATACAACTTGCCTCTGCCACACTTTCGACCGCTTTTCCCATTTCTCTTTCTCTTACTTTAAATGTTACATGATTGACGGAGGGAACATTTAGGGGGGAAAAGAAAGAGTTGACATGCGTATGCCCTATACCAGCATTTAGAGCTCCTAGAGCTATTCTCGAATTGATGTCATAAGCCATAGGCCCTCGTTTCCCTGTTTTGTGTTGCTTTGAAGTAGACACTTGATTGATAGCACCACAATGTCCACATTTGATGCAAAACACACTGGCTGCTCCTCTTTGATCTTCACTTACAAAGTCTTTCCATGCCAAGGGACCTTTAGGTAATAAATTGCATATCACTGGTTATCAGGACACAGTTACTGGTATAATGTTTCCATTTCTAATTCTTACCATTCAACATCTTGGGGCATTTTGATTTAATACAAGGTTGCACAAAATCATATTCTTAGGCTTACATTTAGGGAAAAAAATCACAGTACTTTGTATCTATTAATTCTTAAGATTTTATTTACATATTTGTAATATTTTTCAGGGGCACCTCCACGGGGTGGCAGGGGGCTTCTAACTAGCAGGTTTTTTTAAATCTATTCCAAGATTTAGATTTAACATATAACCAGAAGTTATGGTATTTCTACAGTGCAGGTGCTCTGCAAACATTGTACAGTGTATATCTGATCTCTCTCTCAAGTACAAACTATTGTTATTTATGCAAGCCTTTTTGACAACCTAAACATTTTCACAAACTTATTTTTAGGGTGAAGTGACTGATTAAATTTCAATTTCTGTACAGGTATTTTTGTCCAGTTGTAAACTTTTTATGCTGTATACTTATTTGTACATTGTAGTTGTTTGAATTAAATTCTTGAAAATGTTTCAAATTTTTTCTGTATATGAAGTTGAAGTTCCTTTTGAATAAACTCCTTGGAGAACAATGTAATATTTACTTATTAAATGTAAATAAAAAATCCGAGCTTCAGTAAAAACCGGATCCATAAATTCATTACTTACCTTTTTCACAAGTTTTACACTTGTCTAACCCTTCTGCCAACACCTCCATGTCAACAATTCGTGACCCGACTACATGTAATTTCCCACTGTTTTCCTTGTCCGAGTCCTGTGTGCATATTTATGATGGAATTTTATTTCTCTTAATACGTTTAGGGCATTTAACAGCCAATGAATCAAAAATATTTAAAGCCTTGTGAAGTGTAGTGTTGTTAATTTTTACGTACCAAATTCTGCCGTCTTGTTTTTTTGCGAGGTATAAAATCATCGCTCGCTCGTGCTTGAGCATCATCCTCAATAGGTCGCTTTTTTGCTGAATTTCTTGCTTCAATTATCTTGCTGACGGAAAGGACAGTTTTCTCGACGCTCTTTTTGGAAGTAAAATTCCCCTTTTTATTTCGCAAATAGCGGCATTTAGCTTCAGAAGACAAATTGGGACCGGCGCTGTTTTTTTCATTTGCGGCCGCCATTGTTGTTTACAACTCGCTCCGCTCGCGCCACGTAATTTCGCGGGAGGATCGCGCAAGAACGCGCACGGGATACATTTATTTGGATCCACTCTCCGCGCGGTCAAAAAACCCTTTCGAGCCTCCTTAAAATGGATATAAAAGCAAGGGCCGATACAACGTAGAATCGGATCACCAGTTTGATCCAACGTATACCAGCAGGATTATTGTCCACGGTTGCTTGCTTGAACATTTGATATTTAAAATGGAGGTCGACTCTCATATACTAGGGAACTGAAATCGTTAATTACTCGGCCGGAAGTCGGCCGAGTTTGAAAATGAGCTCCGTTTTCCTTGGCATGTACTAAATCAAGGAACACCGGAACACCCCGGAACACCGGAACACCGAAACACCGGAATACCCCAGAACACCGGAACACCGGAACACCGGAACACCCCGGAACATCGGAACACCGGAACACCAGAACACCCCGGAACACCGGAACACCCCGGAAACCGGAACAGCCGATAAACCCCGGAACACCGAATTTGACGGTGTTGTTTTGTTTTCCGATTACAGACCATGTAAAAAATAAAATGTAATTTAAAGATCGATGAGTAACCAGGGGGCATAATTGAAAAGTTAAAAAGACGTTCTCTGGTTAAAAGTAAAAAAAAAAAACACGAGTTTTCGATTGCCAGTCTGCAAACTTTAAAAAGTGAGGTGTAAAAAGCGGAAGTAAGAATATATATGCACAAAAAGGTGAGAAAATAACGAACGGATATAGATAAATACAATAATACAAAAGGAAGAAATACTAGTGGGACAATGAAATGCTAATAACATGGATAAGATCACAAGATTGAGTATTGTCTTGGCAACTGCTTAGAATTATTGTCTGCCTGGTTAGTAATTGCAGTGTGCCAGGATTCCAGCGTTTTTCTTACGCGTGAATTGCCTCTGTCGATGACGCGTGCATTCTCAAAATCAATAGTGTGGCCTTCGAGCCACGCATAGCTGTGCGGACTGCACATGGAATTACATCGGAGAAACGGGTAGATGTTTACACACTAGAAAAAAGGAATACATACGAAACACCAAAGTTTTTAAAAGTGGTTCCAATATTGCCATCCATGCGTGGCTCGAGGGCCATACTATTGATTTTGAGAATGCACGCGTCATCGACAGAGGCAATTCACGCGTAAGAAAAACGCTGGAATCCTGGCACACTGCAATTACTAACCAGGCAGACAATAATTCTAAGCAGTTGCCAAGACAATACTCAATCTTATTGTGATCTTATCCATGTTATTAGCATTTCATTGTCACACTAGTATTTCTTCCTTTTGTATTATTGTATTTATCTATATCCGTTCGTTATTTTCTCACCTTTTTGTGCATATATATTTTTACCTCCGCTTTATACACCTCACTTTTCAAAGTTTGCAGACTGGCAATCGAAAGCTCGTTTTTTTTTTAAACTTTTAACCAGAGAACGTCTTTTTAACTTTTCAATTATGCCCCCTGGTTACTCATCGATCTTTAAATTACATTTTATTTTTTACATGGTCTGTAATCGGAAAACAAAACAACACCTTCAAATTCGGTGTTCCGGGGTTTTTCGGCTGTTCCGGTTTCCGGGGTGTTCCGGTGTTCCTGAAGTTAGTACATGCCGTTTTCCTTCGTCGTCGTCGTCGTCGTCGTCGTCGAGTTTCATCCGCAAAGCTTGCTTCCGGCGTTTCTGCGCAAGCGCAAGCTAAAATTTAGCAGTACCTCTCGGAAGGCCCTGGGGACGAGGTTGTACAAAACATGAGATGAATAAAGGGATTAGTTTCTAAAGAAACTGTGGTGCTGCGTCGGTGGGGGAGTGAAACACGAAAATTTGGCTTATCAACGGAGTTGATAATGTAAATTGACCACCGTACAGGGATTCGATTAGCTGACGTTTCGAGCGTTAGCCCTTCGTCGGAGCGAATCATGTACAAAACATGGCCGCCGAAGGCCGCAATGTTAACATCACGAGCACTAATTCACCTTGTGTTTACGAGGTCTGAACAACTAATATGTAGACAGAAGTGACAATACGATTGTTTGCAAGCTCAACAGAGAGACGAGAGGCTTTAACATAGCCAACCTGAAGTCCAGATGTTTTAATCGTGTCCGTGGCTTCTACATACTAAACCTCTGTAGTAGTATAGTGTTTGGGGGTACCAGATCAAAAATGGGGTGTTTTAGCAAAATGATCTCGTATTCTGGAATATATAGTTATTTAATTTGATGTAATATATAGTTATTTAATTTGATGGAATATATAGTTATTTAATTGATGGAATCTATAGTTATTTAATTTGATGGAATCTATAGTTGTTCAATCTGATGGAATATATAGTTATTTAATTTGATGGAATCTATAGTTGCTCAATCTGATGGAACCAAGGTCAGCACACTTCATCTATAGTTTATTATAATGCGTGACATTCTCGGAAAAATCACCAAGCGTGACATTCTCGGAAAACAGGGAATGAGTCATCGCCTATAGCTGCAGAAAAAAAATAGCAAAACTGGTGGCCACCAGAACCTCTCATGAGGGACTTAATTTGGAATTTGAATCACCACCCGTCCCTCATGAGAGGTTTTTTTGTTTTGTTTTTTTGAATTCCCACCTCCACACCACCAGAGCACTATCATTTATGTCTTTCCCACCTCCACTCCGCTCTGGCCCTATCAGACCCTCTTGGGGCCAATTATTTGTTTTTTCACCCTCCGGCTTGAGATTGAACCGGCACTTCTGTCAAAGCCTAAGCTTTCACTATAGCTCTACCCAACAATCCGACACCATCTAAGGGTGATTTTTTATTTATTTTTCATTTTTTTTTATTTTTCATTTTTTTTATTTTTCAGTTTTTATTATTTTTTTATTTTTTCAACCCATGGAATAACGGCGGGGGTTTTTCATTATTCCATGGGGTGGCTTGTATACATTTCGCTAACGAAAGGCCCCCGCTTTTTCCAATCGTTAGATACTCTGCATACAAGCCACTGTTTATCTGTGTGAAACAACCCTTATATATATTCGTTTGTATTTTCATTTTTATGCTTGTGGTACATAAATGAAATTTACAAAGATAAAAAATAATACGCATGTGTAAAAAGCGAAAAATCTGACGTAGTTTGATGACTCATTCGAAAGGGAAACCCCCCAAAGAGGGCAGTATTTTAAAACTCACAAAAATCATATGGCGTGACGTCAACAGCTAGATTTCATAATGACCATAAGCAAAGCTTGTCACGCCATTATCATGAATATACCGCTTGTCGTCAAAGCAGCTGAGTGATACTTTATTTATCTCATAACTTCCAAGTTGATGGTTCTGACTTCTAATTGTTTTCATTCTATGATGCATCTGTTTATTATCAAATAGTGTCTCTTTATAATTTTCATGTTTGATGTTATTCTTAATAATATTCTTACTAATACCTTTTGCTGTCTTCCCTCCTTTCTGATCATCTTTAATATAGCTATACATCTTCGATCTCAGTCCTACGAATTCACATATTGGGACTCCAGCAGTCTCATCTTTCATCTTACCGATTACTTTTTTATTGGTCTTATCGGAGAATGGCGAGCTTTCAGGATAGTCACTGTTATCAAATTTATTTTTATCCCTCCAGAAATTTCTATAGATGTCATGGGTTCCAATTTCATATGTCAGTGAGTCTGTGTCTGTAAATAATAATTTTGCTTCATCTCCATATTTCTCTTTGATGTAGTTGTAATGGAAATCGTACATCAGTGTCTTGCTAAGGTCTAGAATACACATCCCCACGTATGCCGGCCTGTTCAGGGTAAGTGTTTCTTTTATCTTATGAACAGCTACCAAATTTTGATTGAAGATTTTACTGCTAACATATGTCGGTTTAGCAGCCATTTTTAATAGTTTCTTTTCATCGGTGACTAATCTGACGTCTACTCGCTTTCTGAGGTTTTCCATCGTTTTTCCAAATACACTGTTATTCATCAGCTTGAAAAGTCTTTCTCAAAGGCATTTTTAGCGTTAGTTCTTTTGTGCGTGTTGAAGTCGATGTACTGTCTGAGCCACGCGGACTGATTGAACTCTAAACTCGATGGACTTTAGTTATTTTCAAACCGAGATCAGTATATAATTGGAGGTTCCTGTAATGGAGCACGTATTTTTCTTTGTTGCTTAATGTTGGTATCAGTTTATGTACCAGACCAGTTGATATTTTATATTTCTTCGCTATGTTTTTACAATAATCTGATAGCATGTCCCCAGTCACTTTGACCTTTTCCGGTGCCAGTGGATAGTCATTGTGAAGATCATGTAACTCTGGGGGATATTCTAAATCAACTTCAAGAATCAAACCTTTGTTGCTGTCTTCTTTATAGAAAGCCAGGTCTAAATTATTGATCTGTTTTTGTGTCAACCATTTGAAACCACTGGTTGGTAAATATTGACTCATAGCCCAACCATACAAATTATTAGCATCAAGATAAATGAAGTATTTCGAGGGCGCCTTCTCGTCATACTCTTTCATGTATTTATTATTTGCTTTACCGTAACGGTTGGCTATATAGCTGATTCCTCCACGCATACCCTTTTCAATGAACTGGAACATATCAATGTCTGTCATCAATTCTAATTTTATGTCAGTCATTTTTAGCATGGCGTCCCAAGATAAACCGGGAGATGTGAAATAGTGACACGGGTCCAGTTTATAGTACTCAAGGCATGTTTTTCTGAAGTTTTCAAATACATCAGCCAGTAGGAGTACATCTGTTTTAAGGTACAGGTCATGATAATCACCCATGTTTTTCAAAGAGAATGTTTCCCACACTGTCTGAGCATGTGTATAGTCTTCATCTGATATATGCGTATCACTCAGTATGCTATAGAATTCATCTTTTGAGGGCAGCTTCTGATTGAATTGATCGAAACTGTCCATGTAGTCGTAAGGATAAACACCTTTCTGTGCCATCAGATTAAGATCCTTTCCCTTAAACTCTTGTGAGGTGTATTTTAAGGCTTCTCTAGGTAGATTGCCTACAAGTTTTTCCAAACTGGAGCTCATGAACTGGAAACTATCAATGAAGGTCAAGTGGTTGCCAAGCATGAAAGCCATATACTTCTCCATGTTATTTGGGATAGCATTGATATTCATTTGACAGTCTTCACCTTTCTTGTTTTTGTAAGTGTGCTTCTTAACAATAGCTCCAATCTCCTGCATAATAAAATGACTATCATAGCCTCTTAGATTGTGAAATATGACTGGTATTTTTATTTCTTCTGGGTTCACTCTGAGTTTCAGATTACAATCTTGGTGAGCAGAACCTCTGTATTTACCAGTGATGTGACAATGATCTCGGACTCTAATATCCTTTTCAGTATATTTCTTATCACAGATGTGACAAACTTTGGCTTTTCGGAATTTCTCTTCATCATCTTTAGTCATTTTCAATGGTTTGTTAAAAATTTTTTTCACAACATTCTTGCAATATTTGACCTCCTCCAACATAGCTTTCATGAATTTGTACACAGCCTTTTCACCCCTGTATATTACTGCTGGTTTGCTGTATTTATCGTCATAGCAACAAACAACTTTATAGCCGTAGCCACAGTCAGTATGCTTCTGATAGGCTTCAGTATATGATTTATCACTGTTGGGTTGACAACCATGTATTTTCTCAGTGATGGCCTCAAAGTCAGCATATATAACAAATGGTACCCGCTGTTGTTTATGAAAGTTGTTGAATTTCAGTATGTTGTTATCTTTGTTTGGCATTTTTATTGCCTGTGTGCCATTTACTTGCATGCAGTTGTCCTTGTGATCATTCAGAACCCTTTCAGAGCTGAAGCATTGAAGACAGTGCATACAAAAATGTTTTCTTTCTTTGTGCTTTGTTTGATTGTACATAAACTTATTGAAATCTTTGATCAGCACATAATGCTTGTTTTCATTTTCAGTTATTAGAAGCAGATTCAAGCAGTCTGTATATTTCTCTTTTGAAACAAAAATTGGATATGGCTGTCTATTCTCATAACCAAAAACATTGATGTTGATCTCATTTTGTTTCTCTATCTTGTTGTAATGCTTGGTTGCAACTGGGAATTCAATCCCTGTATAATCCAATTTTTCAATGTATTTTTTGTCAACTTTTTTAATCCTCTGTGGGTATTTCTCTTGTGGGTTCAGGTGTCTGATGTGACACCATCGGAAGCATTCATTATCCTCATTTTTCAAGTTAATTAAACCCTTTGCACTGTTTCTGAGTTCATTCGGTAGTTTAATGTATGAGGAGCCCTTCATTGGCGCATATTTCACAACATTGAGGTAATGGCTGTCAACAGATTCAATTGTCCAACCTGAACCTTCAGATACCCAAACTGCAATCTTATTCATTATTTGGTCTTTTGACAACTGTAGTGATTCAGTTACTTCCAGATTATTCACAATTGTTTGAGCTACACTGTTGAAATATGCGGTTTTAAACTCTAATTGTCCATCAGTCATTTTTACAAATGTTACCTTAAGCGTTTCAACAAATTTGAGACCTTTAATTTCATTCAACAATTTTATAATATTATATGCAACAGCCTTTCTTGTGTTTTGCAGTTGCGCAAGCGGGTCTTTGTTATTTTTTATACTGATTTCAAAAGATTTTGTGAAACCTTTCAGAGCTTTCTCTGTTTGCCCTATCTTAGTCCTGGGTGTAGGTGTTGGTCTCTGAATCACCTGTTTGGTTCTGGGGGCTGGGATCGGTCTCTTTTTCAATTGTTCTATTTCTTCCAACCATTCTTTTGGTGGTGCTGGTAATCTTTTCCTCTCAAAATAATCAACCAATTCTTTCACAGTTGGTCTTTTCGTCCTTGGGGCGGGAATTGGTCTTGTTCTTGGTTTAGGTACAGGTTTTGTGTCATCAACTATAATAACTTTAGGCTTTTTCTGCTGCTTCAACAGCAATTCGATTAGCTTGGATTTGCTCAATTTTTTGAGACTTTTCTTGTCCATATTACTACTAGTTTCGATAATTTTTTTCATTTATAATGTATCTATAGTTATTATTTCTTTAATACATTTCCGTCTGCGTTTAAATATGGTTGAGAATTCAATTGATCCAATTACTGGATCCTTTTGAATTGTAATTATTGAAGAATATTTTTTTGATGTTTTTTTGTTTTAATATGACAAGATTTTCCTGCCATTGTGTAGTTACGTCCTGTCTTACATATGTTACAGTACCATTCTTTATTTAGCATATAGGTAGTCTTGTGTTTTTTTCTTTCCTCATCACTGAGAACTCTAGGCCTTCCCCGACCTCTCTTGACATTTTGATTCTCCATATATAATCTATATATTTTTATTTTTATATCAATTTAATTTTCTTTTAAATCTTTCCTTCGTGATAAGTATAATTTGCTTTCTTCTAAGTGTTTAGTTATTTCATGAATCAAGTCTTCGAAACAATTGCTCATGATGTACTTACACTTATTTTTCTCATACATTTGCTTCATACTTTTTTGTTTATCTGACACTTGATACACACCAGTTGGACTTTTGAATTCAAGACATAGAGCATTGTATTTTCTAGTGGGATTCAACAGCATTAAATCACACTGACCAGCCATATATCCTTTGTTATAACTTCTGATTCTCATGTTCGGGCTTATTTGATTTTCACCTAATCCCGCCACCATTAATGCGTCTTCATATTTCTTTCTGATGAATGATACAATCTTGCAGTGCAGATCATTTTCACTTTCAATCATCAGCATGTTATTACTTCTATCATTGAACTGTTTGTAATATCCCTGTTTCCTGATTGATGGTAATACTTTCGATGTAACCCAATGTTTGAATTTTACTGCTTCCTGTTTTTTAGAGGACAGTATTAGTGAATAAAGTCCAGATTCATTTATAAAAAAACATTTGAAAGTTTTTTCGGGGGTCTCAGCACGAGGGACCATTTTTGTCCCCCGTGAATCAGTGGCCTCAGCACGAGGGACCATTTTTGTCCCTCGTGAATTTATGCTGATTTTGTGGTCTCTTAAGATTTTATCATCCGATACAACATAATCTCTGATTGCTCTTTGTGGATTTTTATAGTCAAGAATTTTAGCAATGTCTCTTCCTCTGAACCATATTTCATTTTTATCATCAAGATAGCAATCTATTGATACATCTAATTCTTTATTATCGTAGGAATATTTTTGCATTTGTATATTATATTATAATAATTTATTTTTTTAATTCATTTTCGACCTGTGTTTAAATATAGTCAGGAATAATAATATTCTTGGCTACATAATAGCAAATAACAGATATACTGTAGGGTCTACTCACATATATGTTAGATAATTTTCTCTTTATAATATGTCTTTTAAATCCTTGAACGGGATCCAACTGTTAAATTCGTCACTGTAACCCTTCCACTTCACTAAAGCTTGTTTCTTCTTGTAATCTCTGCGAATGACTTTATCAATACGGAATACATCCTGTCTGGCTTTCAATAATTCAGCTTCATAAAAACTCCCTTCAATATCTTCACCTTTCAGATCCTTTATTTTGTATGTTATTGGATTAGTGTACTGGATCTTATCAACTGTAAACACTTCTTCAGTCCAATTTGGTGTATAGCCCTTGTCGAACACATTCCGTTTATACTTAGATATTCGAACCTTATCACCTATTTTGAATTTCGGTTTCTGTTTTAATGTTTTCATATCACCATACAAATTGAAGTAAACAGTTCCTTCATTCCTCTTATCAGATGCTTCAACGGGTGTCATCTTTGTGCTTGAATGTTTGGTATTATTATACTGTTTCACTAATTTTGGTAACATGTCTAAATACTGTGTATTACCTTGAACAGTGAACTGCTTCCACATTTTGGACTTCATTGTTCGATTCCATCTTTCAACTACTGATGACTTCTCCTCATTCTCAGTTGAGTACATCTGTACACTATGTTTCTCTAGCAAGTCCTTCAAGTGTTTGTTGTAAAACTCTTTTCCCTTGTCGACCCATAAATACTGTGGTTTTCTGCCTTCCTTGAATATTGTTTTGAATGCTTCAGTGACAGATTCACCTTTCTTATCCTTCAATGGGACAATCCAACCATATTTGCTGAAGACATCAATAACCATAAGAAGATATCGATAACCTTTATTCCATTTACTGAACTGTTGCATTTCAACTAGATCACTTGCCCATATTTCATCAATTTTATTTACAATCACACGCCGCCGAGTGAAATTTCGTTTTATGGGTGCATGTAATTCATCAGCTAGTTTTTCTTGCCAGTTTTCTTCACTCGACGGCTTTTTCCGTTTTTTGAAACACCAAGACCAAGTTTCTGTTTTTTGTCAATTAAGAATCTAGCTGTTTGACCCCATTTTGGCATCTCACCATATGGTATTTGATCTAGTGACTCGACCATTGTTCTATCACATTCACCTTTATTTTTTCCCATATCATAACAAATATCATGATAAGCTGCTATTTCATCCACTTTGTTATAAGGTTGTACATTCCATTTCAAGACCTCACCTGTGTTTTTATCATACTCTAACTGTTTATCGAGGGGATTATAAGGTCCCATGTATTTATACTTTCCGGGTGTCCATCCACTTTTCGGTTTAGGAAGCTTGCCAATAACCTTATGAATGTCAATAGCACCGCCATAATCTAATCCTTTGATATCTGTTTTGTAACGAATATTTGGTCTCACTTTTGTTGAGAGTTGTTTCAAAGCTTCTGACCCAACCTTTGTGATTGCAGGTTTTGCGAGGGAAAGTCCTTTGTCAATTAATTTCTTTTGCAGCTTTGGATTTCTCATTGCTTCAGAAGCATAATATCTACCCATTTCAACACCCTTCTTCGCTAAATAAGGGACTCCATGTTCTAAGAATCCTGTTAGCGCCATATCTGCGGCTGAATCTAGTATGCCCGCCCCTTCAGACGGGCTAATTAGTTTCCCTTCCCTTTGACAAACTTAGTCTTTGTGATCCCACACTCAGCACACTTGCATTTCATCATGGTTCTTCCATTTTTAGTCTTTTGGTATGTTTCGCTTCCTGGTACACACTCAGTCTGCTTCTTCTGTTTCACACAATATGATTTTACCATTATACCATTAAGTTAGATATTTTTGAAGTAGTCTATGATGAATCTGTGATTGACTCTTGTGTCTGTTGGATCAAATTCAGCATTATGTATTGTATTAAGAATGGATCTG
The DNA here is from genome assembly GCA_016490735.1 of Pachyseris speciosa. Taxonomy (NCBI): domain Eukaryota; kingdom Metazoa; phylum Cnidaria; class Anthozoa; order Scleractinia; family Pachyseridae; genus Pachyseris; species Pachyseris speciosa. The sequence goes on from JAEMWC010000889.1 coordinate 274,992, forward strand.
CCTTTTTGTCTCTCAAGAAGATAGTACAAACACCAATATCCACATAATACTGATTCCCTTTCTTGTATCTCATCACCAGAGTATTCAAGTTGTTTACCGCTTGCAGCCATGTATTTCTGTACTTCTGTTGGCATCATTAAACCGAAAGAGTCAAAGTATTCACAGTATTTATCATTTTTGAAATTCCTATAACAAACCCAGTGAGTACCAGGTCCAATTTTGGAATCAAGATTGACTATCCCACATTCATTCTTTTTTATTTGTCTAGGAAGATTGTCTCTTGAAAATACTCCTCTAAAATGTTTTATTCCAAGTTGTTTAACCCAATTGATTAAATCAAAGTTGGATAAGGGTTTGTTTACAAAATGGTTCCTAGTATGGGGATTGAATTGAATGGACTGTTTTTGCCCAGTAGAAGTCCTTTTCCTTTTTTTTTTTTTTTCATTCCATAACCGATTGGGTTATTCCATGTACCAAAAACAGGAGGAGATTGCCATGGAATCATAGCATGTTTCCCACCTTTCTTTCTGGGTACAATGTCATCTGGAACATGAACAGGTATTGACCGTCTTGGACGGCTGCTTTCAACATGCAAACCTTTTCCAGTTAATTTTCTGATTGCTTCTATAGCCAAAGGAATTCCAATGCTGGCGAGTATTGTTCCAATACCCTTTCCAGTCTGCGCTTTTGTTGGTTTTATAACAACGTCTCCACCATACTGCATTTTTTGGATAACATCAGCCATCTGTCTCGTATTCAATAAATTTCCTACATTCAATAATTGGGATAAATTGGCATTAGGAATAAGAAATCCTCCTTTTTGTTTCTTTCCAAATAGTTTATCAATGCCGAGACTTGCTAATGAAGAAAGAGCACCTGTAGCCAATGCTGGAGCCGCTTTAGCTACTGCTTTACCTGCATAAGGCAATAGTCTTGTTCCAAGTGAAAAAAGACTGGACCAAAGAGAACCTCCTTCTTGGACTGATTTTCTGATCTGTGCTTTGGATATCTTTACATCAGCACCTGTTCCATTTCTCTGTGATTTGGCTAATTTTTTTATCTGTGTTTTTGTCAACATCATTTGATCACCTCCAGTGAGATCTCCATGTGCGAGTCTCAATGTTACCGGTGAATTTGTTTGTATAGCTTTTGCAAGCCTTTGCTTCTGACTGTTTGAAAGTCTTACTCCATGAGGATGATAAGTAGTCATATAATATATGTTTATACTAAATTGTATTTAATACAAACAATCATTTAATTTAATTATTCAATTTATTTAATTTATTTAATTTACATTGATCTCAGAATTAATTTTCCATCAGTCTTTCTCATCTCAATATCCTGCTCATAGAGGACCAGTGCATACACACTGTAATCAGCATTTGTTGCAGCACTCAAAGTGTATTTGAAAGTCAGTTTTGTCATTCCATCTTTAATATCCTGTTTCTGTTTTGTCAGATCGAAATAAACAAAAGGGAATATTGTACCGAAATTGCCCCTGTTAAGAAGGGTACTTCACTGAAATCATTAACAGCTTGAACATATTTCAAAACATCTCTAAATACTCTTGTTGGTTCTGTTGATGGTTTATAACGAAGCTCTGGATAATCATTTCCGTTGCCAACCTCAAGATAACAATCAGTCAAAGTTCGGTTATTTGCAACTGAGAATGTGTTATAGAGAAATTTATTGGCTGTCTGAGATGCATCATTGGCATCATTGATGATGAATACAAAGACATGCCTGGGTTTGTTTATTGCTGTGGAAATACGGAAATTGGCAGTCTGTTGTCTTGTTGAATTGCCTCTCTCAATCATTCTCTCATGTAAGTCCACTTTCTGTTGTCAAGATACTTGCTCATGTATAAGGACTTTCCCGCAGAATTGAAAACAATGCGAGGAACTATTAGCTGGAATTTAGTTAGTACCACACGGCAATCATCAGCAGCTTGCCAAATCAAATTGGCATCACTCTCAAGTGTCAATTTTCTCTACTTTTGAGTTAGGCATAAGTTCATCCCAAAAGCTCTTGAAAAAACCGTATCTGTTCAATGCTATCTCTGCATTTACTTTACCGGCTGCACCATTCAACAGTGCTTTGCGAGCTGCGAAACCTTTGTTATAAGTAGCCACCTGGGCAACTCTATCATCAGCTTGTCTTTTGTCGTCAAGATAGAAGAACTCATTGGTTCCCTGACTTACAGCATAACCCTGTGAATACTCAAGCAATGACTTAATATTTGTGGCTTGGTTGGCATCTCTGCACTCATAAACATCAAGACCATTCATTTTTACATTAATGGTGTTAATAAGAGCGTGAACTGAATTAACAATACCATTTCGATCTCCTGCAGCAATGTCAGCTCCATCTGCAAGCTTCTTTACAATGAAATCGACATTAAAACGGGCATTATACCAGTCAAATGGTGTAGTCTCTCCACTGTTATCAACAATGAAACGGTAACCTGTTTTACTCTGATGAGCATTGTTTGCTACTACAGTATTAAGTGCTGTCTCTAGTTCGAACACTACATCTTCATATCTTTCGATATATTTTGAGTCACGATAGTTTGACATATATTATTGTGTTAGATAAAAGTTATTTTATTTTACGAGGTCGACCTCTCTTTCTTTTGATTAAACCACCAGTCTGGCTCACACTCTCAGTTCCACTCTTGTTTCCACTTTTTCTCTTTTTCAAAAGTTCTATGATTTTGTCACCAGCTTTTTTGCCAGCATGTTCACCAATTGTTGTGGCTGCTTTTTTTCCAGCTGTTTTGATCATATCAGTCACAATACCTTCACCATGTTGTTCATATTTTTTAAACTCAAACCGTTTCATATACTATTAGGTTTTATAATTCTGTCTCTCTCAAGAATAACTCAATATACCAATCTATCCCATTCAAATCGACTGGAGCTCCAGAAGAGTCTGTGACATAAAAGCGTATTGAGCTGATATTATGTGTTGAGACAGGATTCCATGAAAGAAAACGAGGTTTGTAAGTGAAAGGTAAACTTCTGACTAGATTTGTGACTGGAATAACAGCGATTGTATTTGTGCTATTTCCATCAACAATGCTATCTGTCACCAAATCACAATTGATATAAATTTCATCTACTCCTCTTGTAATGTCAGGTAGATTTGTTCCATATTCTCTGGCTGAAACTAATTTTGAATCGAAACCGATAAGTTTTCTGAAATCATTATTTCTGAGATCCACACGATAATTTTCATTGAGTTCAATCAAAATGCGGTATGTTGATAAAACGAAAGTTATATTAATACCATACTTGAATTTTGATTTGTCTGTTTCAGATGGATTCAGTACATGGCTATTTTTGCTCATATACTCATGAATGTAACTATTGATATCGTCGTATGAATACATCCCGTTAACGAATGTTATTGTTTCCCAGTTTACACCTTTGTCATAGCTGTATTTAATTTGATTATTCCCAAAAATATCTCTGATATTGTACCAACTGTATGTCATATTGATAACATTCACAGCCATTTCATATTTCAAATCATTCGTTAATTTAAGAGGTGTATTGAATCTTTTTTCAAAATCATGACTCTTGCTGACACCAATTTTGTCTCTGTTTTTACTGTTGAATCGTAATGAAATTTCTGTCATATACTTTTACATTAGATATTTCATCATTATTTTATTCAACTCACCAGTTTTCAGGATTCCCAGTCTGTTCAATGTATGCAATATTTTTGTGAATTCATTTTGAACATTTTTGCTGTTGTTGCCGGCTGAAATAGACCCACCAAGTAACTGCAGTCTTGAAAGCATGTCTCCCAAAAATGCATCCCTTGAACCCATTGCACCTCTTCTCCTTCCCATGCCTGAACCAATAGTTGATGCACCTTCCTCAACTGCGCCAATTCTTTTTCGGTACTTTTGTAGTAATTTGATCTCTTGAGTCAATTCATATATCTTTTCTTTATTTTTATCCCTCTTCGTTTTGGTTTGTGATAGATGAGCTTTTTTTATTCCAACATCTTGGGTTAATTTACCAATCATTTTGTCATACTTGTCGATGTCGATTTCACCATCCATATATGATTTAAATATCTGTGATGGAGGAGGCAATTTATGTTTCATCAATGTTTGAATATCCTCAAGTGAAAAACCTTTGTCAAGATTTGACTTATATGGTGCTTCTGTTTCAGTCATCATTTTAGGTTTGTAATCAATTGGTAATGTTGTTTTATTGGTACTGATTCAGGTAACGTGTTCATCAGCATAAGATCTTCGAAACCAGATGTCAAGGCTTTTTGATTCTTTTTCAACTGTTTAATAACTTCATCCTGTTTTTCGTCGACACTTTCTTTCACACTCTTCTGGACATCAATAGAGGGTTTCAGTAATTCTGATGTTGTATCATAAGCATCCTGTTTTCTGTATTCATAAGTCTTGATAACATCACGAACTTCTCTAGTTTTATTTCCGGCTTCAATTCCACTTTTAAGAAGCTTTTCATTCGTTCTATATCCATATACAATTGTGTTAGACTAATCTAAACTATTTACATATGGAAATCCCTAATTATGATATTCAGGGTTTAAAGAATTCATTCAGACAGTTGTATCCGTATATGCCAAAAGATACATTTAGAATGTTATTGGCTGGTAATTCTGGATCTGGAAAGACAACATTGTTCATGCATCTGATTATGGAACCGTTGGTCTATTATGATCAGATACATCTTTATGCAAAAAATTTAGATCAAGACAAATATCAATATCTTCGGAAAGTAATGGATGAAATAAGCAGTCACATTGGATATCCTGCCTTGGTTTGCAGTCAAGAAGAGATATTGCCAGTTGAACAAATAAAAGACACAAATTTGCAGCGATTGGTTGTTTTTGATGATTTCGTGACTGACAAGAAACAAGATCAAATAATCAGCTATTTCATTCAGGGGAGACACAAGAACTGTTCAGTCATATATCTCACACAGTCATTCTATGGATGCCCAAAATCAATCAGACTCAATTGCAGTCACTTCTGCCTTTATGATTTCCCATCCTCAAGAGAAAGGAACTTGATTGCACAGGAGCTTGGAATTGACAAGAAAAAATACATTGAAGCAACCAAAAAACCATATTCCTTCTGTTATGTCGACAAGCCGATGAAAACAATCAAGAGAAATTTTTATGGTGCTGTTTAATCTAATCTAATATTATATGGCAATCAACAATTTTCAAAATCCAGAAAAACAGGAGAATCCCAGAACAGAAAGAATCGAAAAATTGATCAAACCTGACGCTGCTGTTGAAACACCATTTGAAATCGCTGAAAAAATGAAAATGGAAGTATACAGGAGGACACAAAAAGTATTGAAAAACAATAAGAGACTACCTGTCATCTATGAAACCATACCACCTGAATTCTTGGAAGATTAATCTAACAAGATTGTATAATGGGAGTTTTTAATGCTCAAATAAATCAAGATAAAACAGAAACTGGAACTGGTGAAAGAGGCCCTGCAGGTCCAATTGGTCCCAAAGGTGAAAAAGGTGATAGAGGTCCAAAAGGTAATACAGGTGCAATTGGTCCACAAGGAGCTACTGGAGCTGTTGGTCCCAAAGGTGATGGATTCAAATTAACACAAGATGGTAATTATGACATTGAAAATAAACGTTTGACAAATGTTGGTGATCCAGTAAATCATTATGATTCTGCTAACTTGGGATATGTTAATGATGCTGTTTTATCAATTGAAGGAACACGTGTTAATCCATTTAAATTTCTTCTTGAAGATGTATCAAAAACAACTATTCTTAGAAATGCGAATAATCTACAATTAGAAGTCTATAATAAAAGCCCTTACTCAATAAATAAAAAAGCCTTGTCTTTTGTTATTCCTTCTGCTGGTCTTACAACTGTTCTTCGTTTTGATTTGTCACAATTGGAAGTTTCAAAGTACACTTTAGTTGTTGAGTTTTATACTGATGGTAATCCAAACAATGCAACAGTTGATGACGACAATCTGTCGTCTAATTTTATTGAAGAAAGGATTCGATAAAAAGAGCATTTCCAAAGACTCATCTTGTTGATGGTTATCTTAAGAGAATATTCTTCCTTGAAAAAACGAGAGTTGGTCAGACATCAATGGAGTTATTGTTGATTTCACCATATTTATCAAATAATGCCAAACATCATGTCATAGTTTATGGTGTTTATGGATTTTCTAATATCATTTTATCACATATTCACGACCCAGTGTATGAAATTGAAAACGGCAATGTTGTATTCGGTGGTGATATTAACATGAAATTAAACAAAATCATCAACCTGCAGGATAACCCCTCAAACCCACAAGATGCTGTAAACAAAAAATATGTTGATGATGAACTGGCTGATTTCCTTAATATAAACACAGGCGGTGTGATTTATGCACCTGTTAGCATGAATAGAAATGATCTGTTTGGCATACCAGATAACCCAAGATTTGGTTATTCAGCTGTAAATAGAAACTATGTGAACAATAATTTTTTTGAAACTAAATGGAAGTGTTGCGATGACTTCTGATTTGAATCTTGGAGGTAATAAATTGACTAATGTAGCAGCGCCAACAGCAAACAATGATTCAGCCACAAAGGGGTATGTTGATACTGAAATTGCTGGAATTACTGGCATTGATGTTTCACCATTTCTTAAAAAAGATGGAAGTGTTGCAATGACTGGAGATTTTGACATGGGTGACAATAAAATAACAAATGTTGGATCTCCAAACTCTGATAAAGATTCTGCCAACAAAAAGTATGTTGACGACCTTGTTTTTTCAGCATCAGGAGCTCAACGCAACCCATTCGCTTTTCTGTTAAAAGACATATCCAAGTCTTCTGCAGTCAGTGGTGTGGAAAACCTTCAAATTGAGAATTTTGACAGATCGCCTTATCACATAAACAAGTCATCATTGTCTTTTTTCATCAAACGAAGAGGCAACTTCACATCCAAAATTCGTTTTAATGTGACATCTTTGAGAAACAGTCAGTACACTTTTGTTGTTGAGTTTTACTCACCATCTAATCCAAGAAGTGCAACAGTCGAAATGTTCCTTCCAACTGTAAATATACGAGATGCGGGACAGCCGTTTCAAAAACCTTTTCTCAAAACACCACACGTTGATGGTTACATGAAAAAACTTTTCCGAATCGAAAAAACCAGTGGTGGTCAAGCGGCGATTGAGGTGGAACTTTCAAGCACAGCTCCTGCGTCTAACACCAAAACACATATCATCGTTTATGGGGCCTATGGCTATCATACCAATTTGTCTTACTTTCTCCATGACCCAGCTTATGAAATTGAAAACGGCCATGTTGCGTTTGGTAGTAATATTGACATGAAACTAAACAAAATCCTCAACCTGCAGGATAACCCCTCAAACCCACAAGACGCTGTAAACAAAAGTTATGTGGACCAGAGGTTGCAAACCAAACTCGATATGATTGCACAACAAAATCTGAATATGAACAACAATGCCATTACTGATCTTGCTCCACCCGTCAACGCAGACGATGCGGTGACAAAACGTTATACTGACGAATATTTTCTCCGACGAGACGGTTCGACTGCAATGTATGGCGATTTGTCGATGGGTGGAAATAGAGTGACTAATTTAGCGGACGTGGTGAATGAAACTGATGCAGTGAACTTTAGAGTTTTAAATCGAGCTTCACAAACCATCAGAGCAAACACTTTATTATTGAATGGAACAAATGCGATGGCAGCGGATATGAAACTTGGAGGGCATAAAATCATTGACTTAAAAGAAGGAACAAATAAAACCGATGCCGTAAATTTAGATCAATTAGAAAAAAGTCATATTTCATCTGCTTCTCATCCAAAGAATGCTTTCAAATATTTGATGAATGATATCGATGAAATTAGCACTGAATATGGCTTGACAGTTAATGGATATGTCAATTTACCTCGTTTACCACATTTGATTTCAAAAAAGGTCATTGATATAGACTTGAATAAAGAATCTGAAGATACTTACAGAGCCAAAATTGGATTCAATATGTATACAATAAAAGATGGAACATACACTTTCATTCTCGAATGGCTATTTCCTGATTATGAAGGAATGAGTCTTAGTAGTGTAACATTCAGTTCAACTAGTGGAATTTCAATTCATAAAACCGTAGGGAGAAAATTTGACAACAGAAATGAAGATCATTCGAGATATTTATTATGGTTTGAAAAACCTTCAGCAAGTTCACCACCTGAATATTTATATTGTACGATTAATATTAATGCTAACCCAACTTATCCAAATAAGTACAAAGTTCATTGTGTTGTATATGGTATTGGTTTTGAAGCAGTAGACGTTCCATCAAGTGTTTACGACTTCTCTGAACCTTTCAAAATCGTGAATGAGGAAATACAATTACAAACTGATTTAGATTTGAATGGTTTTGATGTGAAAGAAAATGAAAATTGGTTGTTTGGTGGAGACAATGGTGAATTTACAATGCTAAATAATATTAATATGAACAGCTATTTAATAAAAGAGGCTAAACTTGGTGGTGATTTGAATCTGAATGGGTATAGAATTCATAATAATAGTTTGAATCTATTTCGTTCAAGCGTTACAGGTGTAATCATGGAAACGGCTTTCGATTTGGGTGGATTTGCTCTTTACAGGCCGAAATTAGGAGGTGATCTAAATTTGAATGGGAATGGAATAATCGGTCAAATACAATATTTAAATTGCTCTGTTAAAGCCAAAAAAGGACATAATAAGAATGCTTTAAAGCCTGTATTGATAAATGGCGCTGATTTTTTAGTCATTCATAACAATAACTTTCATATTAAGAATATGTATGTAATACAAGGAACAAAACCCGGAATATTCTACTTCAAGACAAAAGCTGAAGGTGCTGGAAATTTACCATTACCAGCAACAATTTTTGAATACAGACATGGTGCTACGGGTAGAAACATCACAACGGTTGACGTCAATAAATCATTATCGAGAGGCTATCTTATAATTGACTATTCACATCCCAATAGTGGAGAATTTGATACAGCATTCACACTTGAAGTAATTATGAATTAATCTAAAATAATATTATATGGGAGTTTTCAATTCTCCACAAAATCAAGACAATAAAGGTGATAAAGGTGATATAGGTCTAATTGGTCCACAAGGCCCACAGGGTCCACAAGGTGTTTCAGGTTCTGTTGGCCCCAAAGGAGATGGATTTACATTAACACAAGATGGGCATTTTGATATTGGAGGAAATAAAATAACAAATGTTAATGAAGGAACATCGGATGATGATTGTGTAACAAAAAAACAACTAGATTTGAAGTTAGATAGAGCAACTTTTGTTATTTCAAATTCACTGCCTGGTATACCTGTTCTTGATGGAATTTCAATTGCTTTGATACCATCTCTATCTGTATTGACAACTGATGCTGATGATAGAGTTTCTAGTTGGCTGGATCCTGTTAATAATGTCACTTTTACACAAACTTCTAATTCGAAAAAACCATTGTTACTGAGAGATTCAGTCAAGAAAAAGTTTTTCATACGTTTTGATGGCAGTGATGACTACTTGGAGAACAGTTCATTTGATGTTTCTAAAGTTGCTGGACGGAGTGGAAATACTTGTACTGTTATAATCATTGCAAACACAAAACAAACAAAATGTCAATCACAATTTCAATGGGGTAAGGGTGCTGTTAGATTTGGTGTTCATCTGCCTTGGATTAATGGAGCATGTTATATTGATTTCGGTTCTATATTAAATGGAAGACTTGCTGTTTCTTCTTTGGCTAATCTGACGGGAAATATTGAAGTTTTTACTGTTCGAGTTGATGGTCATAATATGGAATTTTTCAGAGGTATTTCATCAATGACACCAGTTGGAACAGGATCAATTTCAGCAACATTGACTGGTAGTGCACAAGAAATGTTTATTGGTTGTCAAGTTCATACAGATGGTTCTGCAATTAATTTTTGTGAAATGGATCTTTATGCTTTTGCTGTTTGGCAGAAATCACTAACTAACCAAGAACTGAGAAATATGTATCGTTCCATTGAAGATTATTTTGATCTTTAAATTTTTGTCTACACAACTGATATATGAAAGACTTATTGAGATATGTATCTTATGTTTTCAAGATTTACAAAAAAGACTACCCCAATTTAGATGATTCTATATTAAAATCCTGTCTTGTATACAAATTTTTATACCACAAGCATTTCAAAGGATATATTACTATAGATGATATCATAAAATCTCACGCAGACATAGGCCTTATTGGTCCTGGAAGCGGTTGTTTATCAAACTTCTTAGAACATACTCTTGGTTGGATTGATGTATTACAGACTCATGCTATCCTCCATGATGCATATGGAAGATTTTACAATGATTATTCATTGGGCCGTGGATATAGTTATGCCATATCTAAGCACCTCACAACAAAGCGAAGAAAAAGATCTCCATTATGCGGCCAGATATCTGGAATACTTTATTGTATTTTTAATAGAATTATTGTATAAATGATATATATGTCAGTCAAACGTAAGAATATATTCAACTGGAATCATATTTCAGATGAATTAACAGAAGATCAGGTAAATGAATTAAAATCCTATTACCGAACATATCACAGAAAGTGTTGGGCTCATAAACAGGCGGTTAAACGGTTCAAAAAATGGAAATTAGCTGGTAATTCAGCGTCTATTATATTTGCAACAGGTGGTCTTGCTGCAAGCGTGGCAACCGGTGGTGTTAGTTTGGTAGCCATCAGTACAGCATCACTTTTGATACAAGGGTGGATGAAGCATAAAAACCTAGATTTGAAAATCCAAAATTGCACATATGCTTATCAAAGCTATCAACATCTACTCAATTCAATAAAAGACAAGTTGAGAAGTGGTGATTTTGATGCTTTAAGTATACAAATCTCAATGAAGAATATCGATGATTATGTGACTGATAATAGTCCAATTATTGATAAGTACCTACTGAAATATGATGAAAAATTCACTGCTTGATAATACGAATAATCTTATCAAATCTCAACAATAGAATCTCAACCCAATATTGATCATAAAATTTTAATGTCTTCTTTGATCTTGTAACTATTATTTCATCAAATGGTAGATCAAGCATTATGAATATTTGCTTAAGCATAAATTTGGTGCTTATCATTCTTTTACGATTCTTATTCACCGAAGGGATGATAGTGTCTATCTCTTCGAATATTTTCAATATTTTACCCTTATCTTTTACTGAAATTTGAAATCTATTCTTGCAACATATACCATTTATCACATTTTCAATATGGTACTTCCGGTGATATACAGATTTTCGCCGTATTTTATACATATTATTATGAAAGTCAACGTACTCCTTACAATAGTCATAGCCGTGGACTGAACCACAATTTAGACAAACATTTTCACCATCATCATTAAACATTTTCTGTTTATCACAGCAAGGTGCTTTCACACTTTTAACAACTTTGACCAATAGCTGATCACAAAAAGGACATGTGAACTCTCCCATATTCTTCAATTCATTGTGGATTACTAAATTACAACTCATCTATATTATATGAGATATTATTTCTTTATGCAGCTAACACATGATAGGCGATGACTCATTCCCTGTTTTCCGAGAATGTCACGCTTGGTGATTTTTCCGAGAATGTCACGCATTTTATGAAGTGTGCTGACCTTGGTTCCATCAGATCGAGCAACTATAGATTCCATCAAATTAAATAACTATATATTCCATCAGATTGAACAACTATAGATTCCATCAAATTAAATAACTATAGATTCCATCAATTAAATAACTATATATTCCATCAAATTAAATAACTATATATTACATCAAATTAAATAACTATATATTCCAGAATACGAGATCATTTTGCTAAAACACCCCATTTTTGATCTGGTACCCCCAAACACTATACTACTCTCTGTAATTTTGAGGGGTACATTTCATTTTGCTGAATAACTCAAGTACGGGATATCACACACTCCTGAGACTTTAACAGGTAGTTTATTTACTATTTTTGTACAATATCTCAATTTCTTGACATTATTTTTGAATGATAAGCGATTATATTTTTAAATTGCATGACGTGAAATCCAACTATAGAACTGGCTGCAGAAACTCTTTAGCAATGTCTCTGTTTCAAGTGACGTATTTCAGCAAACAGTTTCACCCTGCTGAATATTTTTCTCCTCACATTTCACCGAGATCCCAGTAACGTTTATGCCAAAAAATCCTGCGTTCTGTAATCGTCTTTAGTGCAAGCTAGCGGACCTGTATGAGGAAACAAACTCCTTGGATTGCAATTTCTAATTGCCTTTTGCGGGAAGGTCGAGTAAAGGCGAACATGGCGTCTTGTTATTACCTAACAGCAGGGTACGGGGGGCATAGAGGAACGAAGGGCACACAGAGGAGCAAAAGCAGTGTGCACAGAGGAACAGTGGGAACAGAGGAACAATAGGAACAGAGGAACAGTAGGCACAGAGCAGATGCACCCAACGAGCCAAATCACCCAAAAGCTGTAGAAAGGCATTTTAAGTCCCTTATGGTGTTTGAAGTCTGTTTAAAGTGATGTTTTCATTAACTAAAAGAAGTTCATCTGTTCGGATTCCCTAGCTGACATTTAAATTGCCCGAAAATATTAGGGAACAAAATCTTCCTATGAGAAAATGCAAGCTGAAATGAACTTTCCACGAACTTTCTAGGGAACTATTTTCTTTCCGAAAATGCTAGCTGACCGGTTTTAGACTACCAGAAACAGCAATTACGACCTTTCCGAAAACCGTAGGGGTTATGATTTCCCAATTGCGAATCTTTTAGGCCACGTTTTAGTTACGAAAATCCAAGGGCACTCTTTAATCGACGCCGAAAGCCCAAGGCGAATTACCCTCCACCGAACAGATATCGACCGAAATTTATCGTTGGGTGCCCCTGACAGAGGAACAGTGGGCACAGAGGAACAGCGGGAATAGAGGAACAGTGGGCACAGAAGAACAGTAGGAACAGAGGATGGATAGAAATCTTCTTTGAGATATGGTCTACGTGGTTCGACCATGACAAATGTTCGTCTATATATACACCTAAAGATTTACTATACTGTACCCTCTTTATCGGATCATCACCTAATTTGATTCGGAGAGGGAACGTAAGTTGGGCTGCTTTATATTTAGAGCAAACTAAAAGATACTCGGTCTTAAGTACGTTTAGACTTAACCTATTGGCGATAAGCCACTGTCCAATGCTTGTTAATTCGTTGTTGACCATGCTCTCTAGATCACTAAAGCAAGATGCTGTAATAGTTAAGTTTGTGTCGTCAGCAAACATCCGTGCTTTTGAAAAATTTAGGGAACAAGGTAGATTGTTAATATAGATAAGAAATAGCAAAGGACCTAGTATTGAACCTTGGGGTACACCACAGGAAATAGGTTTGTCTTTCGATAGAAAACCGTCAAGTTCGCATCTTTGGTGTCGACCTGAAAGATATGATTTGAACCATGGAAGAGAATTATTGCCAACACCGAGGAGCCGTAATTTGTCTAGTAAAATTTTGTGGTCGATTGTGTCAAAAGCTTTAGCTAAGTCAAGAAAAACAACAGAGGTTGCTATGACCGTTGTCAATATTGAAGTACCATTGACTGCAAGCGTCAAGCAAAGCCGTGGTAGTGGAGTGAAACGATCGAAATCCTGATTGGTATTTGTTCAACAAATTATTGTCCAAAAGATATGCGCAGAGTTGGTTATAAACAAGCTTTTCCATTACTTTAGAAATAGAAGACAAAATGGAAATTGGACGATAGTTGTTAGGATCTGATTTACTGTTACCCTTATGAAGCGGAAAAATCTTCGCAACTTTCCAATCGCTGGGGATATAACCGCTGGAAATTGATGCGTTGAAAAGAAAACAAAGGGGCTCAGCAATGATATCAGCTGCAATTTTGAGTAGTTTGTTTGGAATGCGATCTAAGCCAGCTGATTTATTAGTGATTAATTTTTTCAGGATATTTAGTACCTCAGACGGATGAATACTACTTAAGCTAAAATTTGAAGAAGTAGAATTCATACAATGATGAAAAGGCTCAGTGGGATTTGGAAATTCTGATGCTAGTTGAGGCCCAATGTTTGCAAAATGATTATTAAGAAAATGTGCAATTTCATCTCGACCGTTGATGGAATGTATCTCGTCGATAATAATTTCATTTATCATAGAGTCCTTTTGAGGTCTACCTTTAACTGAATTAATAGTTTTCCAAATTTCTTTGGGATTTCCAGAATTTTCAGAAAATTTCGCATGGTAATAACACTTCTTTGAATTCTTTATATCCCGATTAACCTTGTTTCTAAGAGACTTGTAGTCGGACCAAAGTTTAGGATCATTAAATTTGGACGCATTTAATTTAGCCCAGTCTCTTTTGATAATGAGCAATTGAATCTCGCGGGTAATCCAAGGGGTGGCCCTATGGCGTACTCGTTTAGATTTAATTGGGGCGTGGTGATCAGCAACAGAAAGAAACATGTCTTTCCAAGCCAACCACATGGTTTCAGGATCATTGTAAGTGCTAAGTGTGCCCCAAGGGAGATTAGCTAATTCATTTCGGAATTTTTGAATAATTTCTATAGGTGACACGTTTGTGCGATCTACCGAAAGAAATAGATGTTTTACGCACCACGTAAACAGGAAAATGATCGCTGAAAGTACTATGTATAACTCCGGAGTCAACAATTTTTTGCTTGTGTCGTTAGAGAATATAAGATCGATAACTGTGGCACTAGAGTTAGTGACCCTGGTTGGAGTATCGATTAATTGTGGCAATTGATACGTCTCAGCAATGGATTTTAGGATACAAACAGGACCTTCTTGGTTATATGATTGATAATTACAATTTAAATCACCCAGGAGAATGATTTCTTTCTCTTCTAGGTCTAGCTTGTATACAAGTTGTATACAATATCTTCGATTCCGTCTAGAACTGATCTATCAGAGCTAGGAGGCCTGTAGCAGGCAAAGATAACAAAGGGCCTGCTACAGGGTTTCCTGATAATAATAATAATAATAATAATAATAATAATAATAATAATAATAATAATAACCTTTATTTACCCTCGGTAGTATTTTTAGCACAAAGGCTGGTGGGGCCGAGCAAATACAGAAACAAATAAAGTCAAATTAAATCAACTCAGCTCAAATCAAATGAAATAAATTTTTGTTTTGGGGGAGAGGGGAAAACCGGAGTACCCGGAGAAAAACCTCTCGGAGCAGAGTAGAGAACCAACAAACTCAGCCCACTTATGACACCGAGTCCGGGAATCGAACCCGGGCCACATTGGTGGAAGGCGAGCGCTCTCACCACTACGCCAACCCAATACATATGCCCTCTACACAAGCTGAGTCGAGATCATGACGAATGTGATAATTTCTCCTGCTTATATAAATTGCGACTCCGCCACCGAGGCGGTTTCTGTCTTTTCTAATGAGATCATAACCATCGACAATGAAAAGCGAATCCTCAAGAGTAGTGTCAAGGCGTGTTTCATTTAAAGCTCACATATCAATTTTATGATTACTTAAATTCATTCTGATTTGGTCTATGTACTTTGGAAGACTAACAATGTTATGAGAAATAACTTTAAAGCCTCTGCCGTTAGGAATAGAGTAACCTTGATCGGAGGTACTGCTGCCACTACTATCGTAATGGCAAACTCGGTCTCCGGAAATTCGTAATTAGAGCTAAGACGGATAAGAGAGGAGATATTATTAACTAGAAGGGCTGTACCCTTTCTGTTCAGGTGAATTCCATCGTTGTTGAGATGGTTCGACAAAATATTTGAATTGTCAATAAATTTCCAAGAGCGTTGGAGACAAGACGATTGAAGTAATTTGTTTACATGGTCAACTTTGTTGTTAAGAGTAGACCCACGGCGGCGAATTATACGGAAGATAAATATCTTTCGTTTACGAGGACCTTCCGCCTCACTTGCTAGCTCAGTAATGTTACTTGCTAGAACTCTGGGATCGGTAGAGTGTTGAAGATCATTCGTTCCGACATGAATTGTTGTGAGTTCCATCATTCTTTTCTTTTTTTATTCACTTCAGTACTTTTACATGATCACGTCACAATATGAACAAAGGACAACCAACCAATCACAACATCCCCTTTCTCAAGTTAGTCAGTTGTCTAAACACAGCTATGTAAAATTACAGATCAAGTAACTGGAACAGAGATATACATGTAAACTATAGATAAACCTAAGTTCACAAGGTTGCACCTATTTGTACATTACATAATCGTCTTGCCATCGAGGAACAGTTCTGGTGCGTGCAGATCGACGCAGGCCCGATACTACATTATCACTAGTTAGATTTGAGTCTGCCATTGCATCATTACTAAGTGGATCTAGTTCGGTAATAACATTTGATTCTGTGGTAACAGGCAAACCAACATTGGTCTCTATAGTATCAGACTCTGGCTCAATGCTAAAATCATGCCTTACAGTACAAGGTGGTTCTTGAGAAAGACGTATATGGCGTCTATTTCTACGGTATTCTTTACCTGTTTCATCATTTATCAAATATGATCTAGGTGTTTCATGTTTACCCACAACTACTGCCGGTGAAAAATGTTTGTCACCAGGTTTCCTGAACCTCACACTATCCCCTTCCTTAAGTTTCGACAATTCTTTGGCGCCCTGTCGATCGTAGAATTGTTTGTATTTGATTTGACGTTTTTCTAGCAACTGAGGGACGTCATGGCAGATTTGTGGTACCAATACCATGGGATGGACAGGTACCTTTGTTCGAATTTGCCGACTGAGTAGCATTTGGTTCGGCGAGTATGGAAAATTGCTGATCGGGGTGTTCCGATATTCCATGAGTCCTTCATTCAAATTGTACTTTTTTCTTAACAAATTTTTAACAATATGGACTGCTTTTTCTGCAAGTCCATTTGACTGACTATAAGTTGGGCTGGTTGTAGTAATCTTCATACCACACTGTGCAGCGTACTGGCGCATCTCTCTGGAGTTGAAAGGCATATTGTCCGCAATCAGAGTTTGCGGGTACCCGTGCCTCGAAAAAATTTCACCCAAACACCGGATAACCTCGCTGCTTGTTTTGCTATTGAGCTTCAGAGCTTCAATATACTTTGAATAATAATCGATGACTACCAGGTAGTTTGTGTTTTTGTGCTCTAACAAATCGGATGCAACTGTTTGCCAAGGCAGTGATGGACTATCTCTAGTTTGCATGGGTTCTTTGGGTTGCTTGCTCTGATATTTCATACAGTTTTCACAATTGGCCACCAAATGTTCGATATCTTTGGTCATACCAGGCCAGAAAACACTCATGCGGGCATTCGCTTTGCTTTTCTCGATGCCACTGTGACCGATGTGCAATTTGTTGAGTATATCATTTCTCCACGCGAGTGGGATAACAAGCCTATTGTCCTTGAGTATAATGTCATCGACGACATGAATATCATTTCGTACGTTCCAAAAAGATTTTAGAGGAGGAGGTACATCATGCTTATGTGTTGGCCAACCCTCAATGGCGTATCGGTTTAACATTTGCATGATAGGATCATTCTGATTAAGTTTTCGTAATTCGATCAGTTTCACATCCGAAATTGGGAGATTGATAATTACACTGTGAATGAAATTCTCCATGTCTTTGGACATATCATTGTCATCGGGAACACTAGATTGATGGAATGCCCTAGAGAGAGTATCAGCAATGTATAGAAACTTTCCTGGCATGTATTTGACCTTGACGTGATATTTTTGCAAGCGAAGTCTCATTTTTTGCAGGCGCGGAGGGACTTTGTAAAGAGGCTTTTTGAAAATACTCTCAAGAGGTTTATGATCCGAAAGAACTTCAATGTCTGCCCCATACGTGTACACATTGAATCTCTCACACCCGAAAACAATCGCCAGCATTTCTTTCTCTATTTGTGCATAATTTATCTCGGCATTTGTCATAGCACGAGAGGCATAGGCCACTGGTTGGCCCTGCTGCATTAAGCATGCGCCTAAGCCACTTTTACTAGCATCAACTTGAAGTGTAGTGGGCAGGCTTGTGTCATAAAATCGAAGAACAGGCGTACTACTTAAAACTGATTTGAGTTGTGTGAGTGCAGTCTCGTGTTCTGGAAACCAAGCCCAAGGTACATCTGATTTTAGCAAAGATCGCAACGGTGCCGTCAGTTCTGACATGTTCGGAATATATTTGGAGAGATAGTTGATCATGCCCAGTAATCTCTGTAAGTCTTGTTTACACGATGGAGTGGGCATGTTGTGAATGGCAGAAATTTTCTCTGGGTCTGGTGAAAATCCCGACTCACTAACTATTTCACCCATGTACTTGACTTGGCTTACCCGAAACTGAATTTTCTCACGGTTGAACCTTATATTGCGTTCTCGTGCCCTAGTCAATACCTTGCGTAGGATCAAATCATGTTCTTCTTCTGTTTTACCTCCAATGATAATATCATCAAAAACTGGGAGCGCACCTGAGATATCGCCAAAATGTTTCTCAACCATTTTTTGAGCCACTTCACTTGCGCAAGAAATACCAAATGGCATTCTTTTGAACCGGTATCGACCACAGGGCGAGTTAAATGTGCAGAGGAACGACGACTCCTCTGTAAGTAGTTGGTGCCAGTAACAATTTGACATATCAACAACCGAGAAGATTTTGCAGCCATTTAACGAGGTCGAAATTTTTTCAAAACTTGGAGGTTTGAAATCTTCCCTCACAATGGCATCATTAAGGTCTGGTGGGTCAAGGCACAATCTCAAACTACCGTTCTTCTTTTCTACGATTACCAAATTACTGACCCAGTTAACTGATTTTTCTACTTTCACAATGATTCCTTTAGTTTCAAGATCGTTGAGAGTTTTCCTAAGCTTATCAATTAATCTAAGGGGTACATTCCTTTGCGGTTGAATGGTCGGATGAGCATTAGCTTTCAATTTGATGTCATATTCACCTTCGACACAACCCAAACCTTCAAAAACATCGTGAAATTCATCCAAAATGGTTTGCTTGTGTTTGATTTCATCGACAGCAAGACTTGAGCGTGTTACGGCATCATTTACGGTAATTAATTCTAGGTCTAAGCATGTTTCTAAACCCAGAAGAGGCCTGACATTGTCACGGAGGACATAATACTCGAGAGGTGTTGAACTCTTAGCCTCATCAACTTGCGTATCGATAATACATTTGCCCACCGTATTTAACTGGTGTCCCCCAAATGATTTCAACAACATGCTTGTTGGCTCTATGTGGGCATTCAACTCATTTGCTAAACGCATGGATATGATATTACATTCTGCGCCCGTATCTAGCTTGAAATTCACAGGAATGTTATTGACTAACAAGTCAACTAAAATGTTCCTTCTGCTGTTACCTTGAATTTCCTCAATGTACAGTCCTTCCATGTCATCGCCTGCATCGTTCATTTCCACCTCCACATGTCGAACTCTTCTTTCTTCGGAGCCACTCTTCGATTTGAAGCAGCAGCGAGCATAGTGGTTTCGCCCTTTGCAATTGTGGCATGTTGTTCCATAAGCCGGGCAATGTCCCCTGTCATGGGAAGATCCACAAAATTTGCATTTCATTATTTTCTGGGTTTCATCTTGCTTCATATTTCCCGTTGCCATCGACGATCGCGACTTCCTTACGCTGTCAATGTTGCTCGCTTGGGATGGTGAGATTGATGGCGAGTTGAAGACTTTCGCTTGTTCTCTTGATTGCTCCGTGATTCTGCCAAGTTTGATTGCTTTCTCGAGTGTTAATTCTGGCTCTCGTAAGAGTCGCTCCCGTAGCTTGAGATCGTTGACGCCGACCACAATTTGATCTCTAATCAGAGAATCCTTGATCACTCCAAAATCACAGTTTTCAGCCCTTCGTCTCAGTTCTGTGATGAAGATATCGAACGAGCGATCTTCTTGTGTCGTCATTCTGAATACATAGCGCTCGTAGGTTGTATTTTTCCGAGGGACGCAGTATTGTTCAAGCGCCGTGACAATACCTGCGACAGTTCTTTCCGTGATGTTTTCGGCAATGTTTGGTAGAGTTTTGAGCACTCGTCTTGCTTTGACCCCAAGAAGACTTTGGATAGTTGCAATCTCTACCGCATCAGACTTTTCATGAAGGCCACTTGAAACCCGGTACAATTCCCACGCTTCTTTCCACTCTTTCCACGCGTCTGAGAGATTAAGGCTTTCGATATCTAATTCCGTCGGCGGTTTGATCCTTTCCATATCGTTTGTGAAAATTATACAGGTTATACAGAGAAGAAGAGATCCTGGTACCATGTTGTGAGTTCCATCATTCTTTTCTTTTTTTTTATTCACTTCAGTACTTTTACATGATCACGTCACAATATGAACAAAGGACAACCAACCAATCACAACATGAATAACAACTTGATCAGGATTTTTTAGACAGGCTGGGAATCATATAATGTTTCATGTCGTTGGAAGAGCACCCAGGAAAGAATTTGCGATGGACAGAACCACAGGATCTTATTCGTCTCGTATCGATACGCTTTATCATTGAGTCTCCAAGAATAACAGTTGTTTCAGGGTTCGTTGGCTGAATGTTGTGGTTGGTACGGTTGGACGAAGATCTTGAGGCTCTCCTTTGAACTGTCGACCAACTGTTGTCATCATGAGGGCAGTCTTGAGGTGAAGATGATGTTGAACCAGAACCACGAGGTGTTAACTGTCGTGCATGGTTGATTTGGCCTGATCTTCGTTTAGCAATTTCAAAGCGGTAATCAGGCTGGCTCTTTCATTTTCAAGATTTTTAATAGTCGCATTTGCCTTGGCAAGAGAAGATCGTTCTGTATCAATGAAGGAGATTCTGTAAACTCTTGACCTGTTCTTGCAGAATACTGTTTTCACTTTGTAGGTGATTATTATCAGGATACATTTGCATATTCTTTGAGTTAACAAAGTTCTGAAGATCGTTGACTTTCTGATGAAGAATTTGGATATCTGACTTTATGGCCTTGCAGCCACCACACATAGCCGCGTTGGAAGTTAGCGAAGACTCTGATGTCTGTTAAGAAATTAAGTCCACAGAAGCTGGCGATGGAGGCGAATTAGGAAGATTGCAGTGATCCCAACGCGAGACATTTTGACCAGAATCAAGGCGGAGCAAATCGTCCTTAGAAGCGATAAGCTTTCTCAGTTTTTCTCTTAGGATGGCATAGTCAGCTCCTTGGGTCTGTACTGTGTGAGTCGAGGAGAACCATTTGACATTACGCCACCAACTTTAAACGTTGAGTTGGAGGATTATTATGTCGAGACAACATGGTCTGCCTTGAATCACATAGCATGCAGAAACACTTTTTGGGAGCAAAACGTTTGTGAAGAAGACGATTCGATTGTACGTAAACACTGGAGCCGTAAGCGATCCGCCAAAGAGAAGATCAAAGAAACGAAAAATATCAGGTAGCTGAAAACGTTGGCCTCAGAAAATGAGTCGAGTTGTGTGGAAATTGACTTTTTATCAGCTTTTTACGATGTAGATTATTTTAGCCGTAGATTTTCTTGTCATTCGCCATGCTATAAGATAATCAAGAGCTCTATCTTGACGAGTTGCAAGCGTGGTTGGAGTACGAGAGAGGTGAGGCGTATGCAATGCAAACCCTCAGCAGAACCATACGACAAATGGGATTGACAGTAAAAAAGGTACTGAAAGCCGCAAGAGATTATTAGTCAAATTTTTGTAGTTTATCCTGTAATAAAGGTTATTATTTAGTTCTCATGTTGTGGTTGTACACTGTTCGTAAATGTGTAGCCTCAAATCATTGCCCGTACGTGTGCAAGACGAACGAAAAGGCACAGAGTTCAGACGATTTACGACTCAGCTTCAACCAGAAAAGTTTCTGTTTATCAACGTGTCGAGTAAAGATGAAAGAGCAACTTAGGTACTCTGCGAGTATCGTAAATACTCTTTGTCTTTGGCCATCGTAGCTTAACAAGAAATAACACGCAAACTGCGGTGATAAACATGACAATAGAACGCATTGTTGGAAAACAAAAATAAAACTATGTCGTTTAACTTGACGTTTCGTATGTTTCGACATACATCTTCAGAAGTGACCGTTAGGAATAAAAGTAACAACTAAATTTTAAATTTAAGATAAGTAACTAATTACCCGGGCTGCGCGCGTCTCGCGCGGCGCCCGGGTCATAAACTACCGACGGTTCTTCTTTTTCGTCGTCGAGTATCATCCACAAATGGCACTTCCGGCGTTTCTGCGAAGTCTGAACAAACAATATGTTAAGAGAAGTGGCTATGCGAATGTCTGGAAGTTCAACGGCGAGAAGAAAGTTTTTAACATGAGTAAACTTAACGGCAGATGGACTGCCGTGTTTCCCCGTGTCTGCTTCAGTAGACAGCGAGTAGTCTCTAATTTTGGCGACGGATTGTGGGGGCACGTGCGCGCGCGAAGTTGCGAGGAGACGCGACGCGAGGGGAGCGCCAAAAATTAGAGACTACAGACAAAGGGAGTTTGACCTTTCACGGCAGTAGTATAGGAGTTGGGGGTACGAGCACAGTTTTGTGCTCTTACCCAACCAACTCCATACTACTCGCCATTTGTTGGTAATCTATATGTTTTTATAAATTTCTGGTACCAGCACATGATGAAATCTATAGTTGTTTAATCTGAAATTCTCGGAAGAATCACCAAGCGTGACAATCTCGGAAAAACAGGGAATGAGTCATCGCCTATAGTGATCTCTGGCCGACACAGCTGTGTCGTGACGTCATCAGATGGTTTCCATATAGTTATTTAATTTGATGAAATCTATATAGAGTTTCTCGGAAACATCACCAAGCGTGACATTCTCGGAAAAACAGGATATGAGTCATCACGAGACGGTCGCCTCTGACCGACACAGCTGTGTCGTGACGTCATGGCTTTGGTTTGTTAAGAACCGTTCGGTACTGTGTTGATACAGTCCTCGCTGGTTTGAACAATGTTGGCGACTAAACGACACAGCTGTGCCGTGACGTCATGTGTTAGTTACATAAAAATAAAATCTCATATAATAGTATAGAATGATTTGTAATTCAGATATCCACATCGAATTGATATCAAATGGAGAATGTCATTGTCCTTTCTGTGATGAGAGAATAGCAGAACATAATGTTAAAAAAGAGGAACCGTGTTGTGATGAACAGAATGTGTTGAATGATAATGGAGAGATTATATGCGTAAGTTGTGGTTCAGTTCATGGTTACAATGTTGTGAAAGAATACATTGATTTTCATAACAACATGTATAAAATAAAGCGAAAGTCAGTATATCACCGGAAGTATCATATTGAAAATGTAATAAATAAAATATGCCGCAAGAATGGATTTCAGATTTCTGTAAAAGATAAGGGTAAAATATTTAAAATATTCGAAGAGATCGACACTATCCTCCCTATGGTGAATAAGAATCGTAAAAGGATGATAAGTACGAAATTTATGCTTAAGCAAATATTTTTAATGCTTGATCTTCCATTTGATAAAATAATAGTCACTAGATCAAAAAAGACGCTTGGATTTTATGATCGATATTGGGTTGAAATTCTAATGTTGAGATTTGATAACATTATTCGTATTATCAAGCAGTAAATTTTTCATCATATTTCAGTAGGTATTTATCAATAACAGGACTATTATCAGCAACATAATCGTCGATATGTCTCATTGTGTTCTGTATGCTGTGTGCATCAAAATTACCACTTCTCATAGCTTCCTTGATGGCATTAAGAAGATGTTGATAGCTTTGGTAAGCATATGTGCAATTCTGTATTTTCATATCAAGGTTCTTATGCTTCATCCACCCTTGTATCAAAAGTGATGCTGTACTGATGGCTACCAAACTAACACCACCTGTTGCCACACTTGCAGCGAGACCTCCAGTTGCAAAGATGATAGACAATGAGTTCCCAAGTAATTTCCATTTTTTGAACCGTTTAACCGCCTGTTTATGAGCCCAACACTTTCTGTGATATGTGTGGTAATAGGCTTTTAATTCATTTACCTGATCTTCTCTTAATTCACCTGAAATATGGTTCCAGCTGAATATACTTTTTATCTCTTTCATATATATGTTTTATACAATAATTCTATTAAAAATGCAATAAAGAATCCCAGATATTTGGCCTGATAATGGAGATCTTTTTCTTCGCTTTGATGTAAATAAACAAGGTATTGCATAACAATATCAACGGTCTAATGAATAGCTATTATAAAATCTTCCATATGCATCATGAAGTATACCATGTGTTTGTAATGTATCAATCCAACCAAGTGTATGTTCCAAGAAATGTGTCAAGCATCCACTACCAGGCCCAATAAGTCCAATATCCTTGTGAGTATATAAAATACTGTCGATTGGGATAAATGTATTGAAATGCTTGTGATACAGATATTGGTAAACCAAAGCTGATTTCAAAATTGAGTCATCAATATTATGATGTTGTTGTTTTGTTTCTTTAAAAAAGAATTTGATATATTTAATTGCTTCTTTTATCATATACTATATCGTTGTATTAAAATTTGATGATGGTCTAAAATTGTTTTATCATCTAATATGAAATCAAGATAGACACAAAAGAAAGCAATGGAGCCATCTAAAGGTGCAATGGAGTTTGGATTCAAATCACCAAAAGTCATTTGTGTGCTGCCAGTTCTATTAGCTGCTGTAAAACTTCCAATATGTTTTTTATTCCAATAGATTTTACTTTTGTTTGTATTAGGAGAAGATAAATTGTCCCAATGGACTGACAAACAATGCCAAACATTAATTTTACCTAAATCATTTACGGAATAATCTGCTATTTTTTTGAAATTTTGTATAGATGCTGCTGGGCCAAAATACACACAATTTGTTGGATCAACACCACTTATAGCTAAATTTGAACCATTGTAATAGCTGACAAACTTATCATAACCTCTATTGTCATGACCAAAAAGCCCATTTTTCCATGGATTTCCACCTGTATTTGAATTTAATTTGTAAACAAATTCTATGTGATCCATCAAACTTTAAAAAATAACGTCCATTAAGTTTCTCAGCCTTGGTACAAACAGTGGGTCTTAAGTTTAAAGTTGATTGAGTTGCATTATTTTCTTCATTTGAGAGATCATATAATGTTTCAACTTTTCTGCCTGCATTCATATCTACAAAATTATTATTCGCTCTGTCGATTTGATATACACATTTTGAGTACAATCTAATAAATTCAGAAACCCACAGATCCAAAAAACTGTCTCTGACAATATCAGAAACTTGTGATTTGACAACAACATGGTTATCATTATTACCGGCTCTTACATTGGTTAAAAGCTTGTTTCCAAGATCAAAGTGACCGTCTTGTGTTAAATCAAATCCATCACCTTTATCCCCTTGAGCACCCTGTGGACCCTGTGGACCAGTCGGACCAGATGGACCCTGTGGACCCTGTGGACCTTGTGGACTTTGTGGACCCTGAGGACCTGCTGGACCAGCCGGACCAATATCACCTTTATCACCTTTTGGACCAATTAGACCTTTATCACCATTATCACCTTTTAGACCTTTATTACCAGTTCCTGTGTTGTCTTGATTTAGTGGATGATTAAATAATCCCATATAATATTATTTTAGATTAATTCATAATTACTTCAAGTGTGAATGTTGTATCAAATGCTCCACTATTGGGATGTGAATAGTCAATTATAAGATAGCCTCTCGATAATGATTTGTTGATGTTGACCGTTGTGATGTTTCTACTTAAAAAAGATTGTCTGTGTTCATAAACAGTTGCTGGTAATGGCAAAGACCCACCACCTTCAGCTTTTGTCTTGAAATAAAATATTCCGGGGGCTGTTCCTTGTATGATGTACATTTTCTTAATATAAAAGTTATTGTTATGAATAACTAAAAATTCAGCACCATTAATTAATACAGGCTTCAAAGCATTCTTATTATGTCCTTGTTTGGCTTTAACAAAGCAATTTAAATATTGTATTTGACCAATTATGCCATTCCCATTCAAATTTAGATCACCTCCTAATTTTGGCCTGTAAAGAGCAAATCCACCCAAATCGAAAGCCGTTTCCATAATTACACCTGTGACGCTTGAACGAAATAGATTTAAAGCACCATTATGAATTCTATAGCCATTCAGATTTAAATCACCACCAAGTTTAGCCTCTTTTATCAGATAAGTGTTCATATTAATATTATTTAGCATTGTCAATTCGCCATTGTCTCCACCAAACAACCAATTTTCATTTTCTTTCACATCAAAACCATTCAAATCTAAATCAGTTTGTAATTGTATTTTTTCATTCACGATTTTATAAGCTTCTGCGAAGTCGTAAACACTTGATGGAACGTCTACAGCTTCAAAATCAATACCATATGCAACACAATGAACTTTGTACTTATTTGGATAAGTTGGGTTAGCATTAATATGTATTGTACAATATAAATATTCAGGGGGTGAACTTACTGAAGGTTTTTCAATCCATAATAAATATCTCGAATGATCTTCATTTCTGTTATCAAATTTTCTCCCTACAGTTTTATGAATTGTAATTCCACCAGTTGCATTGAATGTTACACTACTAAGATTCATTCCTTCATAATCAGGAAATAGCCATTCAAGAATGAAAGTGTATTTTCCATCTTTTATTGTGTACATATTAAAACCAATTCTAGCTCTGTAAATATGATTAGCTTCTTTATTCAAGTCTATATCAATGACCTTTTTTGAAATCAAATGTGGTGACCGAGGTTAATTGACAAATCCATTAACTGTCAAGCCATATTCAGTGCTAATTTCATCGATATCATTCATCAAATATTTGAAAGCATTCTTTGTATGAGAAGCAGATGAAATATGACTTTTTTCTAATTGATCTAAATTTACGGCATCAGTTTTATTTGTTCCTTCTTTTAAGTTAATGATTTTATGCCCTCCAAGTTTCATATCCGCTGCCATCGCATTTGTTCCATTCAATAATAAAACGTTTGCTCTCATAACTGTTCCAGCTCGATTTAAAACTCTGAAGTTCACTGCATCAGTTTCATTCGACGGGTCCGCTAAATTCGTCAATTTATTTCCACCCATCGACAAATCGCCATACATTGCAGTCGAACCGTCTCGTCGAAGAAAATACTCGTCAGTATATCTTTTTGTAACTGCATCATCTAAATTTATGGGTGGAGCAAGATCAGTAATGGCATTGTTGTTCATATTTAGATTTTGTTGTGCAATCGCATCGAGTTTGGTTTGCAACCTCTGGTCCACATAACTTTTGTTTACAGCGTCTTGTGGGTTTGAGGGGTTATCCTGGAGGTTGAGGATTTTGTTTAATTTCATGTCAACATTACCACCAAATACAACATGGCCGTTTTCAATTTCATAAGCTGGGTCATGAACAAAGTAAGACAAGTTGGTATGAAAGCCATAAGCTCCATAAACAATGATATGTGTTTTGGTGTTAGACGCAGGAGCAGTGCTGGAAAGTTCCACCTGTATTACCGCTTGCCCACCACTGGTTTTTTCGATTCGGAAAAGCTTCTTCATATAACCATCAACGTGTGGAGTTTGGGGAAAAGGTTTTTGAAATGGCTGTCCCGCATCTCGTATATTTACAGTTGGAAAGAATAAATCAATTGTAGCTTGTGGGTCTGATGGTGAATAAAACTCAGTAACAAATGTGTACCGTCCATTTCTTAAAGATGTCACATTAAAACGAATTTTGGATGTAAAGTTGCCTCTTCGTTTAATGAAAAAAGACAATGACGACTTGTTTATGTGGTATGGTGATCTGTCAAAATTCTCAATTTGAAGGTTTTCCACACCACTGACTGCAGAAGACTTGGATTTGTCCTTTAACAGAAAAGCGAATGGGTTGCGTTGAGTACCAGATGCTGAAAGAACAAGGTCATCAACATACTTTTTGTTGGCAGAATCTTTATCAGAGTTTGGAGATCCAACATTTGTTATTTTATTGTCACCCATGTCAAGATCACCAGTCATTACAACACTTCCATCTTTTTTAAGAAATGGAGAAACATCAATGCCAGCAATACCAGCAATTTCAGTATCAACATACCCCTTTGTGGCTGTATCATCGTTTGCAGTTGGTGTTGATACATTAGTCAATTTGTTACCTCCAAGATTCAAATCAGAAGTCATCGCAACGCTTCCATTTAGTTTCAAAAAATTATTGTTCACATAGTTTCTATTTACAGCTGAATAACCGAATCTTGGGTTATCTGGTATACCAAATAGATCATTTCCATTCATGCTGACAGGTGCATAAATTACACCACCAGTGTTTTTTATTAAGGAAATCAGCTGTTTTATTATCAACGTAAGATTTGTTTACAGCGTCTTGTGGGTTTGAGGGGTTATCCTGCAGGTTGATGATTTTGTTTAATTTCATGTCAATTTTACCATCGAATGCAACATTACCATTTTCAATTTCAAAAACAGGATCGTGAATATGTGATAAAATAATATTTGAAAATCCGTAAACACCATAAACTATAACATAATGTTTTTTATTATTTTGTAAATATGGTGAAATCAACAATAACTCCATTGATGTTTGACCATGACTTGTTTTTTCAAGGAAGAATATTCTTTTGAGATAAGCCTCTACAATATGAGTCTCTGGAAATGCTCTTTTTATCGAATCTTTTCTTTCAACTAAATTGGATGACAAATTATCATCATCAACTGTTGCATTATTTGGATTACCGTTTGTATAAAACTCAACAGCAAAAGTGTATCTTGAAACTTCCAATTGCGACAAATCAAAACGAAGAACAGTTGTCTGGCTAGCAGTAGGAATAACAAAAGACAAGGCTTTTTTATTTATTAAGTAAGGGCTTTTATTAAAATCTTCCAGAAGAAATTTAAATGGATTAACACGTGTTCCTTCAATTGATAAAACAGCATCGTTGACGTATCTCATATTAACAGCATCTTTGTTTGAATTTGGTTCTCCAACATTAGTCAAGCGTTTATTTTCAAGATCATAGTTACCATCTTGTGTTAATTTGAATCCATAACCCTTATCACCTTTATCACCTTTTAGACCAGCAGGACCTCTATCACCTTTATCACCTTTTAGACCTTGTGGACCAGCAGGACCTCTATCACCTTTTGGACCTATTTCACCAGTTCCTATATTGTCTGGAGTTGGTAAATCATTAAATAATCCCATATAATATTAGATTAGATAACACCATAAAAGTTTCTCTTCACTGATTTCATTGGTTTGTCAACATAACAGAAGGAATACGGTTTCTTAGTTGCTTCAATATACTTCTGCTTATCGATTGCCAGTTCTTGGGAGATACAGTTTCTCTCTCTTGTAGATGGGAAATCATAAAGACAGAAATGGCTACAATTAAGCCTAACAGATTTTGGACAACCATAGAATGACTGTGTTAGGTACATTACTGAACAATTTTTATGGCGACCTTGAATGAAATAACTGATAATCTGATCTTGTTTTTTATCAGTCACGAAATCATCAAATACAACCAGTCGCTGTAAATCAGTGTCTTTGATTTGTTCAACAGGAAGTATTTCATCTTGACTGCATACTAAAACAGGATAACCAACCTCTTTGCTTATTCCATCCATCACTTGCTGTAAATATTGATATTTGTCTTGATCCAAGTTCTTGGCATACAGATGTATTTGATCATAATAGACTAACGGTTCCATAATCAAATGCAAAAACAATGTTGTCTTTCCAGATCCAGAATTTCCAGCCAATAACATTCTGAATGTATCTTTTGGCATATACGGATACAACTGTCTGAATGAATTATTTGAATTCTGAACGATATCATAATTTGGAATTTCCATATGTTAATAGTTTAGATTAGTCTAACACAATTGTATATGGATATAGAACGTATGAAAAGGCTTCTTGAAAGTGGAATTGAAGCTGGAAATAAAACTAGAGAAGTACGTGAGGTTATCAAACTTATGAAACTAGGAAACAGGATGCATATGATACAACATCAGAATTACTAAAACCCTCTATTGATATCCAGAAGAGTGTGAAAGAAAGTGTTGACAAAAAACAGGATAAAGTCATTCAACAGTTGAAAGAAAACCAGCAGGTTTTAAAACGAGGACTTGATGATGTTATTGAAGCTAATCGCAGAGCAATTACAATGGGAACGGAACTTCCTTTAGCCATTGAAGCACCAAAGATGAGGATAGGACACCCAACATATTAGCGATCGATAACAATTTCGATAAAGATGACAGAATTATATTAAAAAATTATAAGTTTTTAAAGCCTAGCGAGTTAACTCAAGTAAGCCCACAAACACTTCTTGAAGAAAAGAAAAGATCTGGAGAAATTGCCAAGGATATGGGAAGAAAAAAAATCACACGCAAAAACACTAGAAGATAAACAATCTTATGACAGAGAGTTACAAACTTTGAAGAAATATAGAGAAACGATTACAGATGTATTGAGTTCTTACAAATACAAAACAGGGCAAGGAATGAGAAAGAGAAAACAATATGGAGCTAATGTTGTCCATTATAATAATATTGGTGACTTGCTTTCACGATTGCAATTACTTGGTGGGTCTATTTTTGCTGGCAACAACAGTATGAGTGTCAGAAATGAGTTTGTAAATATATTACATGTATTAAGCAGACTGGGTATTGTTGGAAACGAGGAGCTTAATAAAATAATGATGAAATATCTAATGTAAAAGTATATGACAGAAATTTCATTACGATTCAACAGTAAAAACAGAGAAAAAATTGGTGTAAGTAAGAGTCATGATTTTGAAAAAAGATTCAATACACCTATCAAATTAACGAATGATTTGAAATATGAAATGGCTGTGAATGTTATCAATATGACATACAGTTGGTACAACATCAGAGAGTCTTTAGGGAATAATCAAATTAAATATAGCTATGACAAAGGTGTAAACTGGGAAACAATAACATTCGTTGACGGGATGTATTCATACGACGATATCAATAGTTACATTCATGAGTATATGAGTAAAAATAGCCATGTACTGAATCCATCTGAAACAGACAAATCAAAATTCCAGTATGGTATTAACATGTATTTCGTTTTGTCAACATACCGCATTTTGATTGAACTCAATGAAAATTATCGTGTGGATCTGAGAAATAATGATTTCAGAAAACTTATCGGTTTCGATTCAAAATTAGTTTCAGCAACAGAATATGGAACAAATCTACCAGATATTACAAGAGGAGTGGATGAAATTTATATCAATTGTGATAATGTGATAGATAGCATTGTTGATGGCAATAGTACAAATACGCTGTTATTCCAGTCACAGATCTCATCAGAAGTTTACCTTTCACTTACAAACCTCGTTTTCTTTCATGGAATCCTATCTCAACACACACAATCAGCTCAATACGTTTTTATGTCACTGATTCTTCCGGAGAACCAGTTGATTTGAATGGGATAGATTGGTATATTGAGTTATTCTTGAGAGGGAAAGAATTATAAAACCTAATATTATATGAAGAGGTTTGAATACGTGGAATATGAAAAATATCACACAAAACAGGGTAAAGGAATAGTGAGCGATACTGTTAAAACAGCTGTAAAAAAAGCAGCTGAAAAAGCAGCTACAATGATTGGTGAACATATTGGCAAAAAAGGTGGTGACAAAATAATAGAACTTTTAAGTAAGAAAAAGAGAAAAAGTGGAACTGAGAGTGAGATTAAGACTGGGGGTGAGATAAAAAAAAAGAGAGGTAGACCTCGAAAAATAAAGTAACTTTTATCTAACACAATAATATATGTCAAACTATCGTGATTCTAAATATATCGAACGATATGAAGATGTTGTCTTTGAGCTTGAGACAGCACTTAATACTGTAGTTGCAAACAATGCTCATCAGAGGAAAACAGGTTACCGATTTGTTGTTGATAACAGTGGAGAGACAACACCATTTGACTGGTATAATGCCCGTTTTGAAATTGATTTTATTGTTAAAAAGCTTGCAGATGGAGCTCGAATAGTAGCAGCTGATCAGAACGGTATTGTGAATTCAGTGTATTCCCTCATCAACACATTGAATGTGAAAGTGAATGGTATCGATGTTTATGAATGCCGAGATGCTAACCAAGCCACAAATATTAAGTCATTGCTTCGAGTATTCACGGGTTATGCTGCATGTCAGGGAATTAATGAGTACTTCTATCTTGACACGAAAAGACATGCTGAAAACCGTACAGGTGATGCCGAGATCGCCAATTACAACGCGGGTTTTGCAGCCAGAAAAGCACTATTGAATGGTAACAATGGAAAAGTTCACGCAGAAGCATCATTGAACAGATACGGGTTTTTCAAGAGCTTGTGGGGTGAAATCCTGCCCAATTCAAAAGTCGAGCTCAATGTAACAATTGAGAGTGATGCAAATGTAATTTGGCAGGCTAGCGATGATTGTCGTGTGGTGATCACCAGATTCCAGCTGATTATTCCAAGAATAATTTTCAATTCTGCGGGAAAGTCTTTGTACATGGGCACTTATCTTGACACTAGGAAGTGGACTTACATGAGAGAAATGGTTGAGAGAGGTAATTCAACAAGACAACAGACAGCTAATTTCCGTATTTCAACAGGAATAAACAAACCAAGGCATGTATTTGTTTTCATCATCAATGATGCTAATGATGCATCTCAGACAGCCAATAAATTCTTGTATAACACATTCTCTGTTGCAAATAACCGGACTTTGACTAATTGCTATCTAGAGGTTGGAAATGGAAACGATTATCCAGAGGTTCATTACAGACCATCAACAGAGCCCACAAGGGTATTCAGAGACGTTTTGAATTATGTTCGTGTTGTGAATGAATTCAATGAAAACACCCTGCTTGACAGAGGTAACTTTGGTACAATATTCCCTTTCATTTATTTTGATCTGACAAAACAGAAGCAGGACATAAAAGATGGAATGACAAAACTGACTTTCAAATACACTTTGAGTGGTGTAACAAATGCTGATTACAGTGTGTATGCACTTGTGCTGTATGAACAGGATGTTGAGATGAGAAAGACTGATGGAAAGTTGATTCTGAGATCTATGTAAATGGAATAATTAAATAAATAATTAAATAAATAAAAACAAATTAAATAATTAATTAAATAAATAAATAAATAATTAAATAAATAAATAAATTAAATCATTATTTATATTAAATACAATTTAGTATAAACATATATTATATGACTACTTATCATCCTCATGGAGTGACACTGTCACAAGGTCAGAAAGAAAAGCTGGCAAAAGCTATTAAATCAAATTCAGCGGTAACATTGAGGCTGACTCATGATGAATTATCTGGCGGTGATCAAATGATGCTGACAAAGACACAAATCAACAAACTGACAAAATCAAAAAAGAATGGAACTGGTTCAGATTTGAAGATATCAAAAGCACAAGTCAGAAAGGCGGTTGTACATGGAGGTTCTCTTTGGTCAAGTCTTTTTTCACTTGGAACAAGACTATTACCATATGCAGGTAAGGCAGTAGCTAAAGCGGCTCCAGCATTGGCCACAGGTGCTCTTTCTTCATTAGCAAGTCTCGGCATTGATAAACTATTTGGGAAGAAACAAAATGGAGGATTCATTATTCCCAATAAAAACTTGCCCCAACTATTGAATTATGGAAATTTATTGAAGTGAGACAAATGGCTGATCTTGTAAATGCAATGCAGTCTGGTGGACAACTTGCTATCAAACCAACAAAAACTCAGTCTGGTGGGTTTCTTGGAACACTTTTAGCAAGTATTGGAATTCCTCTACTTATGAAAGCCTTGACTGGGAAGGGTTTGCATGTTGAACACAGCCGTTCTAGACGGTCAATACCAGTTCATGTTCCAGATCACATTGCAGTCAAAAAAATAAAAGTGGTGGGAAACACGTTATGATTCCATGGCAATCACCCCCAGTTGTTGGTACATGGGATAACCCAATCGGTTATGGAATGAAAAAAAAAAAAAAGACCAGAAAGGGAAAAGGGCTTCTACTAGGAAAAACAGTCCATTCAATTCAATCCCAATTCTAGGAACCATTTTGTAAACAAACCCTTATCCAACTTTGATTTAATCAATTGGGTGAAACAACTTGGAATAAAACATTTTAGAGGAGTATTTTCAAGAGACAATCTTCCTAGACAAATAAAAAACAATGAATGTGGGATAGTCAATCTTGATTCCAAAATTGGACCAGGTACACATTGGGTATGTTACCGGAATTTCAAAAATGATAAATACTGTGAATACTTCGACTCTTTCGGTTTAATGATGCCAACAGAAGTTCAAATGTATATGGCTGCAAGCGGTAAAAAACTTGAATACTCTGGTGATGAGATACAAGAAAGGGAATCAGTATTGTGTGGATATTGGTGTTTGTACTATCTTCTCGAGAGACAAAAAGGAACATCTATACTGGATATAATACACAATTCCAGATTCAATCCAGCAGATGTGAGTGTCAATCACAGTTCATCATAGACTACTTCAAAAATATCTAACTTAATGGTATAATGGTAAAATCATATTGTGTGAAACAGAAGAAGCAGACTGAGTGTGTACCAGGAAGCGAAACATACCAAAAGACTAAAAATGGAAGAACCATGATGAAATGCAAGTGTGCTGAGTGTGGGATCACAAAGACTAAGTTTGTCAAAGGGAAGGGAAACTAATTAGCCCGTCTGAAGGGGCGGGCATACTGGATTCAGCTGCAGATATGGCACTAACAGGATTCTTGGAACATGGTGTCCCTTATTTAGCGAAGAAAGGTGTTGAAATGGGTAGATATTATGCATCAGAAGCAATGAGAAATCCAAAGCTGCAAAAGAAATTAATTGACAAAGGACTTTCCCTCGCAAAGCCTGCAATCACAAAGGTT
>JAEMWC010000889.1:317500-330000 GCA_016490735.1 Pachyseris speciosa
TTGCATGACCATCATAATGATTACCCACTTGGACCAGAAAAGGTTAAAGTAACTGAGGGTATGTTATCAGACTATTGCAAGGATATAGCAAAGAAATACAATATATCAACTGGTTTGGTACACAAGTTGACACCCACATTAAGCAATAAAGAAAAGTATGTACTGCATTATAGAAACCTCCAATTATACACAGATTTGGGTTTGAAAATAACTAAAATCCATAGGGTGCTTGAGTTCAATCAATCCCCTTGGTTGAGGCAATACATTGACTTCAATACACAGAAAAGAACTAATGCCAAAAATGCCTTTGAGAAAGACTTTTTCAAGTTAATGAACAACAGTGTATTTGGCAAAACTATGGAGAATCTTAGAAAGAGAGTAGATGTCAGATTGGTGACAGATGAGAAGAAGCTTTTGAAATTAACCAGTAAACCAACATATGTTAGCAGTAAGATATTCAATGAAAATCTGGTTGCAGTGCATAAGATCAAAAAAACACTAACTTTGAACAGGCCGGCATATATAGGAATGTGTATCCTAGATCTTAGTAAGACACTAATGTATGATTTCCATTATAATTACATTAAACAAAAGTATGGTAATAATGCTAAGCTACTCTTCACTGATACAGACAGTTTGACATATGAAATTGAAGCTGAAGATGTCTATAAAGATTTCTGGAATGATAAAGATAAATTTGACAATAGTGACTACCCTGAAAACTCACAGTATTTCAATAAGACCAATAAAAAAGTAATTGGTAAATTTAAAGATGAAGCTGCAGGAATACCTATTTGTGAATTTGTCGGATTGAAATCAAAGATGTACAGCTATATCAAAGATAACCAAATAGGAGGAAAAACAGCAAAAGGAATCAAAAAGAATATAATCAAAAATAAAATCAAACATGAAAATTATAAAGACACTCTATTAAATAATAAACAAATGTATCATAAAATGAAAACAATCAGAAGTCAGAATCATCAGCTTGGCAGTTATGAAATTAATAAAGTATCACTAAGTTGTTTTGATGACAAAAGATATTTATCAAAAGATGATATCAACAGTTTTGCATATGGACATTATTTAACCAAAAACTAAATTAATTATTCTTTACTTTTTTATATATTGGTATTCATTAATGAAGAAGATATCCATTTCTTTCCAAGAATTTCATCATATGCTGGTACCAGAAATTTATAAAAACATATAGATTACCAACAAATGGCGAGTAGTATGGAGTTGGTTGGGTACGAGCACAAAACTGTGCTCGTACCCCCAACTCCTATACTACTCACGGCCGAGTGATTCGAGTGTAAATCTCATATCAACAGCAAGAATGATGCCTGTTGTCACGTATCGGAAAACGTCGATTCACCTTGTGTCTTTGAAGTCTGAACAACTAATATGTCAAGACAAGTGTCTATACGAATGTTTGCAAGCTCAACAGCGAGAAGAAAGCTTTTAACATGACCAAAATTTAACTCCAGATGGACTGCCGTGTTCCCGTATCCGCTCCATTGAGATGTACATTTTGTTGAATAACTCAAGTACGGGATATCACACACCCCTGAGACTTTGACAGGTAGTTTATTTACTATTTTGCCACAATATCTCAATTTCTGGACTTTAATTTTTGAATGATAAGCGATTATATTTTACAAATGTACTAGCGTCCCTTGAAACTGTCCAGAAACGTTCCTTTCTTGTGTTTCAAATGACCCTGGATTGACGTATTTGAAAACAGTTTCACTCTGCTAATTAATTTTCTACTCATATTTCACCGAGACTCCATTCACATTTATGCGAAAAAATCCAACATCGTTCGATAAGCGTTTCCTTTCTCAAACAATTATCCATCGAGGCGAAAACAAGTGTGCTTCGTTTTTTTTGTTTTGGAATCAATACACTATTTTTATCATCTTGCATAATGCACATGTCATCGGCTTCCCCGTGGGGTCGACCCCCGGGCCAACCAGGGGGATTGGAAAATAAGTCAAGCAAAATCGAAGAATTTTCCCGGGGGTCGGGGAATCTCTCAAGACAAAGTCCCCTGGGTGAGGTGTCTCTCACCTGAAATCCCTGTGACATCATTTTCAAACTTGTGAATTTCCCCACCCCCTAATCTTTGATCGTAAAACAATGTCAAGATTTCCCCCTACCCTCGGGCAAAGAATCCCATCCATCTCCTTGTATTCCCCCACATATCTCCCTGGTAGGCCCGGGGGTCGACCCCACGGGGAAGCCGATGACATGTGCATAACGATAAACCTCTGTGGCCTAAAGGTCATTGTTCTTGCCTGTGACGCAGCTAACCCGGGTTCGATGTCTTTTAGTGGTATATATCACGGGCTTTATTTTTTCTGTTTCTCTTTTTCTTGTTCTTTTAGAAATATTTTTTACAAGTGTTATAATTATTGTGCTCAATGGTTGAGCTGTATTTTAGAGGAATATATGTTGATAGGGATCTAAAGAAATAGACTCCAACACAAGCTAAACACAATGCGTCCGATGTAAGAAAGACAGACTTCCCTCTATTCTTTTGTTTAGCACTAAGTTAGGGATACAATACTGTTTTTTGCAAGCCCGGGTTTAGGCTAATTGTAGCCTCTTGTTAACAATAACCTTGACAGAAGCTAAATAGAGACATAACGAGCCAGAGGTTCTTAGCAACCACAAAAATACCTCTGGATCCCGCTGAGATAGGGGGCAATTTGCCACCAATCTCAGCAGGATATCCAGCTACTCTGAACATTCCAATGTAATCGAATCGCTTCTGGCACTCGTTTCTGTTTGATATGGGGCGTCAATTTTCACGCTTATCTGTCATAATCCTTAAACGTGAACGTTTATTTATGGCGAGAGTTTAATTAAATTCTATCTTTAGACCTGATGCACACGAAACATGACTGCGGGAACGGGAAAACGAAACCCAATAGTTTGTTTTGGTTTTGATGAATTACTCTTGAGGTAGGCTCACCGGTTCCAGAAAATAGCACTAAATTACAACCAAAGGCTCGAGTTTTCTTTGTTTCTCTTTCGCATGCAATATCGGAAAAACAATAGGGCTGTTTATACGAGAGAAAATAAGCCGCGGCTTACTCTGGCCGCGGCTTACATAAGACGCGAAAGGAACCATTTATACGAGTAAAAACACCAAGCTAGGCCAGGATAAGCCGCAGCTTGAGAAAGCCGTGAACATAGATTTTGTACCATTTATACGGAGTGTTCGCGTCTTATGTAAGCCGTGGCCAGAGTAAGCCGCGGCTTATTTTCTCTCGTATAAACGGCCCTAATGTGTTTTGTTTTTGGAGGGAGATATATCTCTTTTGAACGCTAATTAAAATTCGCTGTCGTATTCCTAAATCAAACATACTTGCAATACATGGTAATAGTGAACATATTTGCGAGTAATTTACACAAATCAGTCTGCAATTATTACCCTTCTTGAACACCGTGAAAGTAAATTAATATCACTGAGCTAAAATAATTCGCTTCAATATGTGATATCGTTGCGTGCTCATGAACAGAACTTTTACTATCCGTACGGTTTCGCTAGGAACTGATAAAATTCTCGTTGAATAATTCCTCAATAATCTCGGCAAACGTCGAAGTGGAAGTTTCAGTATTCGACTTCCGAAATCGACCTTGGCAGGAAAAGCGACAACGGCGACTGTATCGAAATATTCATTTCAAAATATAACTTCTCCTTTTTCTAATTCTTTCCCGATTGTTAAAATTTGTTTAACTTGGAAAATGCTGGCGAACTGTCGAAGGACTAAATTACTCTGAAGGGCATTAAAGTAAGGAAAACGTTCTCGAAAAATACAGTAATCCGAACGCGTTATTGTTCTGCAAAGAAATGTACCAAATGTAAAACGTTTTGGTCATTAAACCTGCTTACAACATTTGCCTAGATTTTTATCTCCACTTCATAAAACTGTTCATGTTATATATCCCAGAAGCACTCAGGCATACAGTGATGCCAGGACCTCAACCTGGATGAACCAGAAAAGATATGGAACATTTTCCTAGATTTTTATCTGCACTTCAAAAAACTGTTCATGTTATATATCCCAGAAGCACTCAGGCATACAGTGATGCCAGGACCTCAACCTGGATGAACCAGAAAAGATATGGAACATTTTCCTAGATTTTTATCTGCACTTCAAAAAACTGTTCATGTTATATATCCCAGAAGCACTCAGGCATACAATGATGCCAGGACCTCAACCTGGATGAACCAGAAAAGATATGGAACATTTTCCTAGATTTTTATCTGCACTTCAAAAAACTGTTCATGTTATATATCCCAGAAGCACTCAGGCATACAGTGATGCCAGGACCTCAACCTGGATGAACCAGAAAAGATATGGAACATTTTCCTAGATTTTTATCTGCACTTCAAAAAACTGTTCATGTTATATATCCCAGAAGCACTCAGGCATACAGTGATGCCAGGACCTCAACCTGGATGAACCAGAAAAGATATGGAAAATTTGCCTAGATTTCTATCTGCACTTTAAAAAAATGCTCATGTTATATATCCCAGAAGCACTCAGGCATACAGTGATGCCAGGACCTCAACCTGGATGAACCAGAAAAGATATAGAACATTTGCCTAAATTTTTATCTGCATTTCAAAAAACTGTTCATGTTATATATCCAGAAGCACTCAGGCATACAGTGATGCCAGGACCTCAACCTGGATGAACCAGAAAAGATATGGAAAATTTGCCTAGATTTCTATCTGCACTTTAAAAAACTGTTCATGTTATATATCCCAGAAGCACTCAGGCATACAGTGATGCCAGGACTTCAACCTGGATGAACCAGAAAAGATATTGAACATTTTCCTAGATTTTTGTCTGTACTTCAAAAAACTGTTCATGTTATATATCCCAGAAGCACTCAGGCATACAGTGATGCCAGGACCTCAACCTGAATGGACCAGAAAAGATATAGAACATTTTCCTAAATTTTTATCTGCAAGTTACATATGCTAAATCACTTCAATATTTTACTATTGCTATTTTCCACGCACAAACAAACACAGAGTCCTAAACTCCTTGGTAGTTTGAAAAGGCTTTCAGAAGTTGTTTCTGGACGATAATATATTCTCCAACGATAATTTTCAATTTTCAAACTGCCACTATTTTAATCACCACCATAAGTGGAAGAAATAGTCACCAGATAAAATATTTGTGCTTTGACAGAGAGCAGCTATGTAAAAGATATAAGTACCCATATCCAGTTATAAAGACAAAATAAGGAGCCGCCCACTTCCGCGCCCCCTCACCAGCCCGATTTTCATTATCGTGGATCGATGACGAGTGCGCGCGTATTTCGCGGCTTCATATTTAATTTGCCGCCAGATTATAATTAATTTGCCGCCGGAATATACGTGAACTTTGCTACATATACATAAATACGCTTGAACAGAAAGATTACCGCTCAACAATGGTCCGAAACCGAAGGAATTCCAACTCAATCAAATCTTACAGAAAATTTACATTAGAATATAATCCCAGTGAAAATGTCGTGGGCGATTCCTATCAAACGTACCAATGTAAGAAAATCGAAAGTTACGTCGATCTTACCTCTTACGTTCGTATTTCCGCTTTTAAAATTGTCTGAAGGCGATTTACTTCGGCTTAAAATATAGTTACAACTTACCAAAGTCCATTGCACGTCAATGAAATCACCCGGTAAAACAGAATTTCAGCCTGAGAAGGTGTCACTCTCTGTAATTTCTGTCCATCACACAGGGGCACCCAACGAGCCAAACCAGCCAAAAGCTGTAGAAAGGCATTTTTAAGTACGTTATGGTGTTTGAAGTCTGTTTAAAGTGATGTTTTGGTTAGCTAGAAAACTTTAATCTGTTCGGATTCCCTAGCTGAAATGTCACTTGCCCGAAAATTTTAGGGAACAAAATCTTTCTTTGAGAAAATACTAGCTGAAATGAACTTTCTAGGGAACCTTTTTTTCTTTCCGAAACTGCTAGCTGACGTTTTTTTACTGCCAAAAACAGCGATAACGACCTTTCCGAAAACCTCAGGTGTTATGATTGCCACATTACGAATCTTTTAGGCCACGTTTTACTTACGAAAATCCGAGTGCACTCTTTAATCGACGCCGAAAGCCTTAGGCGAACTACCCTCCACCGAACAGATATCTACCGAAACTTGTCGTTGGGTGCCCCTGATCACATACCGAGATATGCCGATTATCCCCTCGAAAATCTCTACGAATCGCTAAAGCATAACATTTGACAAAACTAGCGTTTCATCGTACAAGTAAAACCATAAAATGCCATAAGAACAAGGCGTAAGCGTGCCGCGTGCCGGTAAATTAAATTCTGCCGCTGAAGCGCAAAAACAATTCTTCTTTCAAGGTGTGCTAAGATGCTCCTACAGTGAAACCACAAATGGAGTACGTTGACGGCTCTAATGCAGACCTATAACGTCACTCCTTAGCAACCAGACTTGGGAGATTTTTTAACTTCCGGTTATCTCTGGCTCGTTATGACAGCTTTTCGCTGCTTACATTTTCATTTAAGGTAGGTTTTAATTCTCTAATTAGTAGAGTCTCCTTTATCTTGCAATGAGTATCTGACCGACCTTTTGCTAATATCTCAAAGTGGTCCCATTTTAAGTTGTGACCAGTTGACGTGACGTGGTCTGCGATAGCAGATGCATGACAGCTACTCGTGATCGCTTTAAAATGTTCAGTTTTTCTGTCATGCAATCTGCGTTTTGTTTTTCCAATGTAGAAATCCTGGCAGTCCCAACAGCTAGCCTTATAAACAACTTTTGACATTTGGGAACGGTTAATTCTATTTTTGTAGGGAGAAAGAGACTTAATGCGATGAGCGCTTTGGAAAATAACCTTAAGATCAATGCAGCCATAAAATTTACTAAGGCAGGTCTTCAGCTGTTTGGTAATAATTTTGCTTTGTACTCCTAAATAAGGTAGAACTAAGATTATTTCCTTTTTGGGGACTGTGGTGGTTGGAATCTTCGGTCTGTTTTGTTGCCTGTTCAGAACATCATTAATGTTGTAATTGACAACACCAGCAGGGTAACCGTTTTGTAACAACAGCTTCCTCAGTTCATTTAAACAAGATCGCAAAAGAGAAGGTGACGAACAGATGCGGAAACAACGAAAAGTGAGCGTGCGGATGAGGTTTACTTTATATTTCCTAGGTGTGAAGGAGTCCCATTTTGTGTACAGGCCGGTAAAGGTCTTCTTTCGGTAGATGGATGTTGAGAAAGTTTGACTGTGGCGTTTGATGAGAATGTCCAGGAAAGGGATTGTATTGTTCTCTTCAAATTCAACGGTGAATTTGATATTTGAGTGACAGTTATTAAGGTAGTGTAGAAACTGAGTTGCTGTGCTTTTACTGTCGAACAAGGTGAAGGTATCGTCAACGTATCGAAACCAAACAGAAGGGCGAGCGTTGTTGTTAAGAACTCTGCGAGTAGTTCGTTTAATAAAAGAAACCCCGTTATTGTCATGGATACATTTGATTGACGTCCACCAAAACTTAGTTTTCGAAAAAGGAAAAAGCCGTTGGAGGGCTAGCCTCCTTCGCAGACGTCTTTGGCTCGTCACGCGCAAGGAACGCGTGACGAGCCCAAAGACGTCTGCGAAGGAGGCTATTGGAGGGCGCGTGTGACTGGTAACCGCTAATTCTTCCGTCTTCGTCTGTGGAAAAAATCTTTGTGTTCAGTCGCTGCTGTTCTTGTCCCAAAATAAAAGTTCAACAAGACATAATTAAATTTTGTGGTAAATGACTGTTTGCGAATTTCGCTGCCACGAATAAAAAATTGTCATCATTTTCTTTTCCACCTTATTAGGTATATTGAAAGAAGTACAAAGGCATAAACCTAAGATATGACAGTAGTTTGGCGGCAGTATGACAGAGCGGTCTCGGTCGTGAAATGTTGTCAGTCAGATAGCTAAGAATGATTTCTTCACTGAAGTCAATCATGCCAAACACTAGAGTGTTTGTTCTAGTTTTAATGAAATTAAATTGAATCGACAACGTATTCCACCCTCCCTGTTGCCTTGCAGCGGTATTGAGTCTAAGACTCTCGCGAATCGACTTGCGGTGAGACGATTCGACTGCCAACACAGACGAATCGATAAAATCGAGTCGAATCGACAACCAATCTCGTCCCCAGGAGCCTACGTTACCCTTGTCCAGTGGAACGGGCAACTTTTTTTGCCAAAAGGATCGCAGCCTCTGGGAACGAGATTGATCGACAACGTATTCCACCCTCCCCGTTGCCTTTCAACGGTATTCTGTTTAAGACTCTAGCGAATCGACTTCCAGTAACATGATTCGTCTGCTAACATAGACGAGTCGACTGTAAAGTACGGCGTTTGACACGGGCTTTGCAGATCGAAAATAGTTTTTTAAAACTGATTTTTGGGAGTATCCCGGGGGTACTCCCAGAAAAATTGGGTGGGGGTGTGCGGTCCGCTTCCTGAAACCCTTACCCTATTTCAGACCAAAA
This sequence comes from Pachyseris speciosa, assembly GCA_016490735.1. NCBI lineage: Eukaryota > Metazoa > Cnidaria > Anthozoa > Scleractinia > Pachyseridae > Pachyseris > Pachyseris speciosa. The sequence continues at coordinate 326,023 of JAEMWC010000889.1, forward strand.
TTTGCGATTTTCCTTACCTTATTTCAGACCTGACCAAAAATTTGATACCCTATTTCATACCAAGAGCATAATTATGCCTCTTGTTCATACCTATTTCACATACACAGTTGGCGTAAACATAATTAAAAGACAAAAAAGAAGAGCTTTTGTTGATGGTCTTATCGGCTAAAGATAAAGAAGTAGCTTCTTCTAAAATTATAGATAGGAAGCATAGGAAAACAGGACGTCGCTTTGCGATGTGTGGTGTTTTCTATGGAAAATAATTGTAAAATTAGTCCCGTCATCCAATCCGATTGGTCAATAAATATGGTCCAACACCAGGTGAGACCGGTCACTGTAAATGAACATAAAGAAACGTCCGATTTTCATTTGGACATGAAACCTTTCCGCCCTTTAATTTGCTTAATAATTAAATTCAGAACTAATATATGTCAATGATTGCAACCATACAACAAATGGCATTATTATCATTTTATTTATTTTTCTTTTGTTATTAAAAGACACCTTGTTTGTAGTCGGTCTTTGTTTTTTCGCAATATCAGCTTCTGTCTACTTTAACTTAGCTTCCCTGGGATAGTTGACCTTGTTAAAGTTGGATTCTAAAAAGAGAGAAATTTTCCATACCTCTTGGCTTAGTCGTAACCAAAAAAGGTCATTTGACTTTTTATAGTCTGCTCTGCAAAATTAAAGTTACGTCCGCTTCTATCTTTTTTGCACGGTTAATTTAAATTAAACATGTAGGGCTATAACTCTGATCAATTTGGGTCGAAACTTAAAACACAGAAACGGAAGTTTCATGGACAATCGGCCATCTTCCTTCTTTATAATGAATTCAGTATTATCAACAGAGTTGATAAGGAAACTTGACCACCTTAAAAATGCCCAAGCACAGATGTTTCTAGCTTTAGCCATTTGTCAGGAGGAATCGCCCTTTTTATAGACTGCTAAGTACAATTCAAGCTATGTCCGCTTCTATATCTTTTGTGCAGGGAAATTTAAGATGAAAACATACACATCAATTAAAAACAAGGAAAATCAATAAAGGAATTTCATTAGAATTGGTTATGGCACTAGCGGATGTCACGTAACGTTGGAGAGTGCACACCGACAAAAAAGAGATCAGGAATAATGCCTTTTATAACTCGATAGCATAGAAGACAATGTTGATAAAACTTTTTAATATCTTTTAAGGTAATTCCCTCGAAAAGAATGTACTATTAAGATTTTTTTCAAACTTCGCGCAATTGATATCCATGCATAGGACATAACATAAGAAAAAACGCAATAAAAAGATGGGGTCACCGTGCTGGTTTTCGCCCTACAAGCCTGTTATTCTGAGTGTTTTTACGGAGTTGAACGAGAAATATTCGAAACTTAAACAACCTAAAAAAAATGTTATCATGTAACAAACACTATGAATAGTAGTGAAACCTAGAGCCTAATTGACTATGTCTGTCTGGGCAATAATCTTTCAGTATGGTGATTTCCTAAATTGCCTGATCTTGCAAATGATGTAAGGATAATGGACCACTTCGTCATCATCCCTTATTCCTCCCTGGCTCCAAATGCAGAGTTTCACATCATTTATGTGTAAATAATCCAATTATTTCATCCTTAAAATATGTTTTTCGTGTGCCTATTACCAGTAAATAACACCAATAAAATGGTGGTCACCGTGCTCGTTTCTTTGCAACACGACAACAAAGGGAAAATTTGGGCTGACAAAACTTAATGTCTAGGCAAATACGCCATGTTTCTAACGTGCGCGCGCACGAGAGCGCGCCAAATGGTGCCATAATTATAATTCAAAGGTGACAGACCGCAAACAAATGTTACTTCTAAAAATATCTGCATGTAATAACTGTTCATCAGTAGGATACCTAAAATGTGTGCAATTCCACAATTTGTTTCGGCTCCATCAAATCCTATACCAATTGCAGAACATTTTAGGAGGAGCCACCCACACTATGAGCACAGTTATTGACAATACATATTAGCAAGGAAAACAACGTAAAATAACAGGAGTAGGTTAAATAATGAACTAAGCACGCGTGAACTAAATAACGAACTAAGCACACGTAAACTAAATAACGAACTAAGCACACGTAAACTAAATAACGAACTAAGCACACGTAAACTGAATAAGCAAGCACGCGCACAACTTCAGGAAAATTGCGCGCGCACACTTGCATTAAAATGTAAGGAATGGAAGCAACAAAGATCTCAAATTTGGGCGTCAGGATAATATGAAGGATATAATCTCATCTCTGGATTGGTAATCTCATCTCCTGTAGTGTAGCACCATACTTCTCAACGATAGCACCGTGGCGTTTCAAGAATTTAGTTAACGATTTACGAAGCAGCGTAGATTTGAAGCCTTGGTGAAGGAGATGTGATGAAAGCCGGTGAAGTCTATGAATAAAATCCAATTTCGATGTGCAAAGTCTAGCATATCTCACTAATTGAGATATGAAAACACCATAGGCCGGATTGGCGGGAATGTTGCTCTCATGTGAGGAAAATTGACAATCCGAAATGAGAAATCATCCCTCTTATCATAGACACTGAGATGAAAAGGAGTGTTGTTATCACCATTCCTTATTCTTGTGTCTACATAACAAACTTCACTTGATGTCAAGGAAGTGTCCCTTAGTTCCAGTTCTGACGGGTAAATAGCGCTGATGTAATTTCCGAAATTCTCATTGTTGACGCTGAATAAATCATCAATGTAACGAAAGGTGTTGCTAAATTGGACGGCTATGGTTTTATCTCGTTTCAATGTTCTAAGCATGAAATCATACTCAAAGGTGTGAAGGAACAGATCAGCTAGCAAAGGTGCGCTGTTAGTGCCCATTGGTATTCCAATAACTTGCCGAAAACCATCGATATTAACGTTATGGAGGGTTGGATTGTAATTAAACACGCTCCTAGAAATGCGGTATTAGTGTACTTATAACTTACAAGTGGTGGATCCTGTTCCTGAAAATAGATTGGTACTTTAGATTTAACGAGTTTGTTATGTGAAATGTTAGTTAGGTTAACGCTATCTATCCCTTTATTGTGAAAATATATCTTCATAAAGCGCCGATGAGGTTTAACACTGGAGTTATTATCTGTACGTACTGGAAAAAATAACCTTTTGCAGCAGACGTCTAAAACAATCCTCCTGAAACGTTGATCCTGACTGGTTTTGGGAAGCTGTTGACATTCATTGAAAAGGTTATGTAAATTTGTTAACCGGGTGCTGTAGAGTGTTGTAAGGAGACGATGGAGGCCACCATGTGCGCCGTTGTACAAACTGCGAGGTTGGTCCAATGTGAGCTCGGAAGTATGTCTGGAGTTACGACGTCGTCCATGGCTTCTTTGACGGCGTTTATGACGATTTAAAAAAAAAAATTAAAAACATTAATACCGGATGTGAAATTTGAATTTGAAATGTTTCCAACATGTTGTAATCGATCATTGAGTCCGTAAGGATACACAGTGGCGAGCTCTAACATCCAAAAGCGTTCACAATCTAAGCGTCTAATGGTAACATCCTGCTCAGTCTCGCCAGGTCTCTGCGTGTTATGTTCAATGGGTTGTATCCTGATATCAGCTATTGAATGTCCGGGTAAGTTGAAATGTCTTGCGATGAATGTGTTTACATGCTTCTTAATAGATGAGCGATGACCAGAAAGTCGCTCACTGACCTTCCTTTTCGTTTCTCCAACGTACTGGTGGTCGCATTTGGCGCAGCTTATCAGATATATAACATTAGTAGAGGAGCAAGAGAGGTCGCAGTCGCTAGTAATGGTATATCGACGGTTGGTCAACGAACTTTTAAAAACTCGGGAGGGTTGAAGTACTGCGCATGTCGCGCAGCGTCGTCTGTTACACTTGTTGATGGATAAAGTCGAACCCGCAGGTACATTATGCGTTACAGAACAACCATTGTATGTACCGCCCAAAGGCTGTCCTGGGGCCCTTGTTAACCCG
>JAEMWC010000889.1:335000-359213 GCA_016490735.1 Pachyseris speciosa
ATGAACTCGTAGCCGTGCATTTCATCACAATAAAACAAGCGTTTACCCAAGCCTTCCTTCTAATCGCCTTCGGTATCATTACTTTTTCGAGAAAAATTATCTTAGCTCTACTGTGTTTATTGTCGTGATGTCCTCGCGAAAGCGCAAGAAAAAGTCGCGGTGTCTATTTACATCGGCAAAGGAGCCCAAACAGCGAAGGAGCGACAGAATACCCTTCAGCGATGACCGTGCACACAGTCTCGCTTCAATCGATTGCGGCTCATATTTTAATCAGGAAAAATTGTTAAAGGAACTGGATGGCGAGAAGCTAGAAGAGAGTCATTTACTCATTCACCATGAGGAGATTCGTAACACCCAGACGTAATAGTATCAAGCTGGGAAATGGTTTTCCGTCTTTTTTTCTATAAAATAAAATCTCGGTGAAGGGTAAACATTTTAAGCTCGTTTTCCCGCATCCTCTGAACGATTAGGCTGCAAATCGGCACGAATGTTTTAAGATACGTCCTTTACAAAAAGCTGTCGGCTTTTTTGAAATTCACTCCAGTTTAAATTTATGGCCTGTTTTGTGGAAGGATACGTGAACACTTTTAGTATCAATTTTAGGGGAGTGTAGGAAAAAACGAAGAAAAAATGGAAAAATCGCAGACACCTCTTTTGAGGGCGAAGTGTGAGGAAACATCTCCGATGTCAACCGTGTCGCTCCAAATTCTCGTGGGGGGAAACGAACGTGATTAAGGCGAAGCCTTGGATTTCGCTTTCCCTCTTCATATATTACGCGTTTTCTTTCGCAAAAAATTTGATCTCGACGTTGAATTCTAAAAATATTAAGCTTTCAGAAAATGTATAGGTTGCCGGGTTTTTCTCTGCGAGCGCTCATTTTAACGCTCTGTTTCTAACTATGGTCATTTTGGGTATCCTAATACCTTAAGACTCTCGAAGACTCTCGCGAATTGACTTCCGGTGACACGATTCGACTGCCACACGGCGGACGAATCGATCGATTCGAATCGACAACGTATTTCACCCTCCCTGTTGCCTTGCAGTGATATCGAATCGACTTCCGGTGAGACGATTCGACTGCCACACAGACGAATCGAACGATTCGATCGAATCGAGTCGAATCGACATCGTATTCCACACTCCCTGTTGCCTTGCAGCGGTATTGAGTCTAAGACTCTCGCGAATCGACTTGAGGTGAGACGATTCGACTGCCAACACAGGCGAATCGATCGAATCGAGTCGAATCGACAACGTATTCCACCCTCATCGTTGCCTTTCAACGGTATTCTGTCTAAGACTCTCGCGAATCGACTTCCGCTAACATGATTCGTCTGCTAACATAGACGAATCCGGACTCGATTTGGGTGTATTGGACAACCCTCAAATTTTAAGCAGGAATATAAGTGAACCGGTAGATCAGCTTTGGAAAGACTGCTCAACATGGATGAACACAATGCATAAATTTTCAATCAGTCAATTCATACAGGGCTTTAAGAACCAGGCCCGCTGCTGCTCTGTGTCCACCGTACCTCTATGCCGAACGTTCCTCTATTCCTACTATTCCTCCGTGACAACTGCATCTCTATGTCTAACTTTTCTCTGTGCCGATTGTTCCTGTGTGCCCACAGTTTCCCTGTGCCCACTGTTTCTCTCAGTGTGCCCACTGTTCCTCTGTGTCCAGTGTTCCTCTGTGCCTACTGGCCCTCTGTGCCCACTGTTCCTCTGTGCCCACTGTTCCTCTGTGCCCTATGTTCCTCTGTGCTTTCTGTTCCCCTGTGCCCACTGTTCCTCTCAGTGTGCCCACTGTTCCTCTCAGTGTGCCCACTGTTCCTCTGTGTCCAGTGTTCCTCTGTGCCTACTGGCCCTCTGTGCCCACTGTTCCTCTGTGCCCACTGTTCCTCTGTGCCCTATGTTCCTCTGTGCTTTCTGTTCCCCTGTGCCCACTGTTCCTCTCAGTGTGCCCACTGTTCCTCTCAGTGTGCCCACTGTTCCTCTGTGTCCAGCGTTCCTCTGTGCCTACTGGCCCTCTGTGCCCACTGTTCCTCTGTGCCCTATGTTCCTCTGTGCTTTCTGTTCCCCTGTGCCCACTGTTCCTCACTGTGCCCACTGTTCCTCTCAGTGTCCCCACTGTTCCTCTGTGCCCACTGTTCCTCTGTGCTCACTGTTCCTTTCTGCCTACTGTTCCTCTATGCTTACTGTTCCTCCGTTCCCACTGTTCATCTGTGCGTCCTGTTCCTCTGTGCCCACTGTTAGGCAAGAATATCCCAGAATTCCTTTGGGTGACAAACGTGAAAAATACAGACCGTGAGAGCAAGTGAAATCAAATAGCGTTAACCGCGTCGCGCTAAAGAAGTGAGCAGTAAAAAGTGGAATAAATTGCAAGAAGGGGAGTCGAAGTTTGCTGGCAATGTAAACCTTTAACTTCAATAGGAATTTTTGTCTTGAAAACTTCAAAACAAAGTTGCGTGAATTTTGGTGTTGTCCAAGGGCGATTTTAGTTTTCAAAGAGAATAAACAGTCATGTTAAGTGAAAATTGGGAGTTTCGGTCAGTTTCCAGGGTGATGAAATCTGAAAAACTTATCATTTTGCAATAAAAATGCTTCATTTCAACCATAGTCCGGGATTTGGGAAAGTTGCAGGTTTTCAAAGCATTGGTCTTCTACGACCAATATGTTGGTGAGCGGTAGAAAAAAAGTTAAGCAATATTCTGAAAGTCTTTGTCTACCAAAGTCTAAGACTTTGCCTTTAAAGGCTGCAAACGAGGCAGCACAGCTCGAGCTCAAGGAGAAAAGGACAGGAATTCGACTGTCATTCTTATCCATCCTTACAGTGCAGTGAAAATGACGTCTTGTTCTCGGGCTCTTCGCTTAGGGGCACGTTCCGTGCCTTTCCGTGATTCCCTGTGCTTTTTCGTTTTCCTTTTCTTTCTATCTTGCGTTTTGTAACCTGATTCTTCTTGCGCTTTCAATCGTGTCACATGTGTCGGAAGAATACCACCAATCTTCAACATGTTTCCGTTTCTTCCTCCTTTTAGCTCGCTTTGTATACTCGTTACTGGCCTCGGAGGAAAAGGAGGAAGATCGAGAAGTTTCACTGCTTGTGCTGCTATCAGAAACATGTTCAGAATCTCCCCATTTATCCGACCCATCCGCCATTTTCCTACACAAGCCGGTCAGTGGTGACACTTGGATTCCTTGCTATCCGGGCTACGTGGTGTGGCAATCGCGTGGATCGGATGGCAAGAGAGTCCAAGGTACGGAACTTGATATCGTGAAGGGGTTCATTGTGCAATTTATTGGCGCTCGAATTGAAGCTGGCGTCTTTTAAATCTGCTACACCATGCCGACGAGTCCCAATAAGGACGAAACAGCTGTCCATGGTTGCAGCCCCACTTTATCGAGTTTCGGTCATGTTGGTGTCTCGGAAAGTCAACTTTTTTCACGTAGTATTAGCCTTGCTTGTTACATGTATATTCAATGGTCAGAGCCCGCAGAATTTTGGCCAGTGGGAACCAATAGAAAGAGACAAACTTTTTCATGTTTCTTAAGAGCGCTTCCCAAGCCCGCAATCCTTTTGTACAACAGGACACCACATGTAATTCCGGATCCTTTAAAAAGTTTTCATAAAACAGAAAACAAGAACGGAATTCCAAACTCGTGACTTTTTCTTGCAGGGAAGCACGCCTCACCAGGGAAACTAAAATTTTACACCAGGGAGAAATAAAATTCACCAGGGAATTTTTAAAAAACCAGGCAGGTGCCACTATTAAATTCGACCGAGCCGGTCGAATTTGATAGTTGGGTCGACCCAGATCAAATTCGTCGAATTTAATTGATTCAAACGTCGAACTTCTCATGTGCCGATTCAAATGATTTGATTCGGCGCATGATAAGTTCGACGTTTGAACCGGGCCTAAGTAGTGTTCACAGATGCGATGATCATTCACATACTCATTGTCTCCCTTTGTTGGAGGAGGATCACATGACGGTCCATTCGTGTTACAACCAATCTCGTACCCAGAGTCCTCAGGCTCTTTGTCCAGCTGTTAGTCGCCAGGAGAGACTCTGGCATAATGGAAAAAATCAATTTTTTTGATTGGCTGGCCCGTAACGGCTTCCATTGTTTTTCCCAAGATTTTCTGGGAAAAATCCCAGAATCTCTCGGGGCGTCCACCCGCTGACCAAACAGCCGAGGACTCTGGGTACGAGATTGTATTACAACAATCTCGTACCCAGAGTCCTCAGGCTCTTTGACCAGCGGTTAGTCGCTGGGAGAGACTCTGGGATAATGGACCGCCATTTTCCCAGAAAATCTGGGGTAAAACAATGGAAGCCGTTACGGGCCAGCCAATCAAAAACTTGGATTTTTCTCGATTATCCCAGAGTCTCTACTGGCGACTAACCGCTGGCCAAAGAGCTTGAGGACCCTGGGTACGAGATTGGTATTACAACGAAAGAATGAGTCCTCGGGCCAAAGAGCCTGAGGACTCTGGGTACAAGATTGGGGACAGAACGGAAAGCCATGAATGATAGAAATGCGATGAATGAGTGTGAAAGCGCACAATCTCGTATCCAGAATCCTCGGGCTGTTTGGTCAGCGGGTGGACGCCCGGAGAGACTATGGGATCGTCTGGGATAATGGACCGCCATTTTCCCAGAAAATCTGGAGTAAAACAATGGAAGCCGTTGCGGGCCTTATTTACGGGCCAGCCAATCAAAAAATTTGATTTTTACCATTATCCTTCCATTATCCAAGAGTCTCTCCTGGCGACTAACCGCTGGCCAAAGAGCCTGAGGACTCTGGATACGATAACGCCAAAATGTTATTAGCCAATCACAGGACAGAATGCTGCCGGCACGATCATTTATTCGGAGAAGATAAGCTTATTTTGTGCGTGAAAATCCTGTGAAGGAAGCTTTTTGCCGGTTCAAAAAGAAAGTCAAGAAACTTCTAAGGTAAGCATTTGCACTCGTTGCTTGAATCTCTTTGAATTCACGCTAATAACATTTTGGCGTTATCTGATTGGTTAATTACCCAATTGCATCAGCCAGCTTGCCGAGTCACGAGACCCTCACAAGACTGTCACAGGTTCTTTTCGCGCGCTTTCCTATCACGCGAGTTTTGTTCATTACTTTTCAGTAACAGCTTTGTGAAAATTGTAAACAAACTGCAGTTTGAGTAGTTTGAATGGATTGGTGCACGTTCGTGTGCCATGCCGGCGATTTTTCTTCCTTGCTAGTTTGTAAGATTGTGAAAATGTGTGATCGTGTTTTATTATTATTTAAGTAATTTAAGGTGTAGAGTAGAGACATGGTATAATTTCGTACTTTCACGTCCAAGATCTGAAAAATCTCTGGCTCGGATGAAGTTTTCGTGTTAAAATTCTGTACATCTTGTCAGGCAAGGCTTATGCAATTTTAAGCTTAACAAATCTCAAGTCTAAGTTCATCTATACTAGATTTTATACGTCGATAAACATTTTTCTCAGCGATTGTTGTTTAAAGGATGGAAATCGTTTCGCAGTAATCAGTTGATCCTCTCGAGTAAAAAATATCAAAAATATCAAAAATGACAGGAATAATGGCTAAAGCGAGGCATTATTTATCGCTAAAAACCTTACATTCAATTTAAAAACACTATGGTTTACCCGTATTTAACGTATTGTAATATTATTTAGGCAAGCACTTATCCAACCAGGCTTCAGTCAATATTTATGATTCAAAAAAGATAGTAAGAATCATGATGCTTGCAAAATGTAAAGAGGAATGTAAGCCACTATTCCTGTCACTTAAGATTCTTGATATATATGAGCTAAATATGTACCTCATAGCACTCTTTATGTATTCGTACTTTAATGAAAATCTGCCTACCTATTACAAAAATTACTTTAAATTAAATGAAAATATGCATAAGCATGATACCAGGTCAGCCTTCAACATACACATTGATCATACAAGGACAAATTATGGGAAATTTTCATTAAAATTTAGGGGAGCACAGATTTGGAATAAGTTACCAGATGACTTAAAAATAATTAAATGTTATAATTCCGTTTAAAAATGTGCAAAATGTTATGTTCAAAATCAAATTTCCACTCAGGTTTTTACTTGATTCCAATCAAAATCAAAAACCCGTAGAAATATCCATCTGCTTATTTAATTTCATTTAGTTAAGTATGGGGATCTTCTTTGAAAAGCTCGGTAGAGCTTGCTAAGATCTCCTGCCATTATATATTATTTCGTAGCAGATATGCATATATATCACTTTATGTAAAAGACTGATATAATGGACAAATTAAAAAAAAAAAGTAAAACGTGTTTTCATCACGTGCTCATTCATGGCCATTCATTGAAAGCACATTCTTTTGAAAAAACTTTTTTTTATTCTCAGTCCTTTCCTTTGTGATTATTGCATTTCTTTTCTATGATCAGTGGCTGCGTGTAAAGGAAAGTTTGGGAAAGCAACGACAACAACTGCAGCTTTGTGCAACAATTTCATCATGCCTCAACCTCGTGATAGAATATACAAATTCTTTTAATTCCAAGGAGCTCTGTTTCCTGTCTAAGAGCAAATGACTTTTTGCACAACATGACTAAAGGCCTTGCATTCTTCTTACACAGGAAATAGTGATCATATCTTTGAAAGAGTATTATCTAGCACTAACATGGACGTATCTTTAAATATTTACCAGGTTCATTATGAAGTATTTCGTTCTGCTAGCATTCTGTGTGGGAATCACAGCTGCCTGGCCAGCAAAGGCCTATGACGATCCTCTGGATGATCCAAACTGGAAGGCATGGAAATCATTCCATGGTAAAAGCTATGGGGATGTTGGAGAAGAGAGAGTGCGTAACTTCATCTGGCAAGACAACCTGAAGAGAATTGTCTCTCACAATGAAGTCCATAAGTACAAACTAGCCATGAATCATCTTGGAGATCTGGTAAGATATTATATTAGATTATGCAACCAAAGGAGAAAATGAAGTTTTTTTTGTTGTTGTTTTTCCCCAGAAATAAAATGCAACATTGCAACACTACAAAGTTGAATCTTAACTGAAAGTCACTGCCTGAGAACTTGTTCAAGGTGGCCACTCAGTTTTGAAGTTGGTACTGAGATGGGGTTTGCGACTATAGTGGTATAATCAATATGCTTTTTAAGTATCAAATTACAAGTGGAGACGTATTTGCCAAATTATCCGTAGTCCCACCTCTTAATGCCAGCTTTGCAGTTTCTCCAACTTTTGTTTCTATCAAATAAATTTGGTAACTAAATTGCTATTATCATTCAATGATGGCATTTTCTTGTTTCATTTTATGATAACATGATACATGTAAATAACAGCCTGGGAAACCCCATTAACAATTATATTTAATCTAATCATCTTTCCTTCAGACAACAGAAGAAGTGAAAGAAACATTAAATGGATACAAAATGCGAAAAAACGTCAAGGGTTCTGAGGAAAAGACCCCAACATTCCTTGCGCCAGCAAATCTGAAAATGCCAGACACTGTTGATTGGAGAGAGAAGGGATATGTGACACCTGTTAAGAACCAAGGCCATTGTGGATCTTGCTGGGCCTTCAGCGCTGTAAGTTGACACACAAAAAAATCATTTCCAATTTGCCTAATGTTTGATTATTGTGAAGAGATTGAGATGGTAAATAAATGAATGAAAGATGTGATTTGTTGTCAACACTGTCACAAACTTCGAAAAAAGAATTCCTTGTTCTCCCAACTGGAGTCGAACCTGTGACCTTCTGATTACTAGATCAGATGCTACTGGAGACTTGTGGGAGCTCAGGCCACTAAACTATGTTCAGCTAACAAATGTCCTGTATACTGCTAGCATCAGAATATTGTCAAACAAACACATTTTGAGCCAAATTGCTTGGATAAAGAGGGAGGGGGAACAAATTTTAACCTGTGCCCTGAAACCCAGTCAGCTGGGACCTAAGCTGTTTGTTGTGTTTACCTTTCATTGATTTGGTACATCTTAATAGAATCTCCCTTTCTACTGTGTCTATGTAGCATTTGTTAACAGAGTTGGTGATTAATAATGATGATCCTAATAATAATAATAATAATAATAATAATAATAATAATGCTAGTCATAGCTCATTCCAATTTATAGAACTGATTATGTTAATAATAATGATAATGATAATAATAATAATAATAATAATAATAATAATAATAACAAAAACATTAATAGTCTTTATACAGGGGCTCATTTCACAAAAGTGATATTCTGTGATGTGCCCTAGATTAAAATAGCAACGTTTGTAAGTAGAAAACTTACCATATTTGACTTGTTTTTCCCTTTTATTTCAGACTGGATCTTTGGAGGGACAGCACTTCAGACAAACTGGTAAGCTGGTGTCCCTTAGTGAACAGAATCTGGTAGATTGTTCATCTTCATTTGGAAATAATGGTTGCCATGGAGGTCACATGGACAATGCCTTCAAATACATCAAGAGTAATGGAGGGGTTGATACTGAAGAAAGCTACCCTTACCTGGCCCAGGTAAGAAATCAGAGTTCTTAACCATAATTGACTTATGGACTGGCCTCATGTTTGGCATGTTCTAAGCGTACTTGGAGAACACATTGTCTCCTACCTCCCTCCTCAGGGAGGTATGGATAAAAGTGTTTACATGTAACTGAGAATGACTGTACTAAATCAAACTGAATTTCCTTTTAGGTTGGAAATTGCCACTTTAATGGATCTGATGTTGGTGCAACAGACACCGGCTACATGGATATCCCATCTGGCAACGAGTCTGCTCTCCAAGCCGCCTCAGCCTCTGTCGGCCCCATCTCCGCATCAATTGACGCCAGACACGTGTCTTTTCACTTCTATCACTCTGGGGTGTATGATGAGCCAGCTTGCAGCAGCTTCCACTTACATCACAGTGTGTTGGTTGTAGGCTACGGAAATGAGGACGGTCAAGATTACTGGCTTGTAAAGAACAGGTGAGTTCGAAGTCTGCTGAAGACTTTCTTTTATTTCCTTGTGCAATTTTTTTCCAATTTATTTTGGCCTGAGCAAGAGATCACATGACACTTAGGTAGAAATCAAGATCCTGTACAGGCACTTGCCTTAACCTCAGCTATGTACGCACTATATACGGAACATTAGACTTGAGTAGCATTGGACCATAAGCCGGAGACTCCCCTTGCAGGAAGATTCTTACCTGACCTTTCAAACCCTACTAGCATCTAATTTCTCGGTACAATATAATGGCTTGATCAAAGAAATAGGTAATAAGAAAATTTTAAACCAGTTCTACCAATGTACCCAACCTCAATTTCTAAGTATATGTATAACCAGACTTTTTGCTTTCATGTTTTCAGCTGGGGAACCACCTGGGGGGAGGAAGGATACATCAAGATTGCGAGAAACCAGGGCAACAAATGTGGAGTTGCAACTGCTGCGAGTTACCCACTTGTTTAACAAGAACTTATAGCACTAGTATTGGTCACAGATAAGATAAAATGTTGCTTTCTAAAATTATTTTTCTTTTATCGCTGTCAAACCCAGAGCTTCTACTGTAAAGTAAACCAGGCCTAGACTATTCTGCAAGAATTGACTTAGAGAATGTAAAATCTTCCAGCACACTAAGCGAAGCTAATAGGTTAGTTTTTTGCGGTATTAGGGAGTTTAGAAACGAGGAAGGGAACGTAAACGAGAACGTCACAAAACAATAGGCCTCTGCACGTGCGTTTTACATTTTGCTACATTTCCTTGCCGTCCTCTGCAAAACAGCAACGTGAAATGGCCAAATTTTAGATTTTGGCGAGAACGTGAGCACATGATGGCAAAGTTTTCTTTCTTTTTCTTTACTTAAACGCCGTTCATAGAAATTTAGTTCCTGGATAGTTCGCTGACATTTTACAAGTTGACCAAATTGGAATAATCTCGAAAGTGCTACAATAACGAGATCGCGAGAAGATATATTTTGAAATGACGTTTTCGTTGCCGTCGCGTCCTCGTTTCTTAAACTCCCTAATATATTGACCTAAGACATTCTGTTGGTCATATGAAATGGATATCATCATAAAAATGCAGTAGCACTATTTAAAAGATATTTATTTCAAAGAAGGAAAAACGTTTTTTTCATTCTGTTTTGCACGGGAAACAAGAGAGAGGAAAAGTTCAATTTCTCGTTTAAACTTTTTGCTAAGTCACGAGATGAGATTTTCCCGCCAGACGGTGGATACTAATAAGTTGCAACAGCAGTGCTGCTATCCTAGTTTGACAAAACGAATGGAACAGCAGTTTTCTCATAATTTAGGTAAAAGCGCGAAAAAAATGAGTTCCTGAACCCGCCGTGTTTTCGAGATTGCTGTACAGATATTATTGGGAAAATAAAAAATTCCCAGAATCTGAAGGTTTAAATTAAAGATAATATAAGCTTTTGTAAATTGATGTACCTACTGATTTTTTTCCCTGTATAAATAAATTAACAACAGATTTCTTAAATATTAACTGCAGTGCAAGATTGTTTTATTAAAGAGGTGTTTTCTACCCTAACGGTTGTGCGAATTCAATTATTTCAAACTAAGCGATGAAGCCTCCCACAAAGTCGTCTTTAGGGAAAAGTAATTCCAAGCATAGCCAAGAGTCGAGCGGTATCCCCTCGGAATTTTGACTTCGCTTTCAGTGTTTGAACACTTTGTTGGAGTACCAGATTGGGCATGCGCAGAAAACAAAACTTCGAGTTGTGGGGTTGAAAAGTTTCACCACCCCCTCTCCTTCTACCTTTCGCTTTCTCTCCTCCCCTTTTCTTTCGCTTTTCTTGCCTCGCTTTCTGGGCATTTTCTGGGCTTCCTTTCGGTGGGAAAAGATTTGTGGAAAACTTTTAGAATCATAGGATTCGGGTGGAAGGAAGTGATGGTGGGGTAACACAGCAAGATTTTCATTCAAATTTTCGGCTCAACGTCACTTGGTTTTTTCGCGTTGTCTCCGGCCTGTTTGACGGAATCGTGCTCATTTGTTCACATGACGGTCTATTTGTCCGTGTGAAAGCGCGGGATAAGAACCTATGACAGTCTTGTGAGAGTCTCGTGACTCGACAGCCGGCTGATGCAATTGGGTAATTAACCAATCAGATAACGCCAAAATATTATTAGCCAATCACAGACCAGGACAGAACGCTTGGAATTGAGCCGGCGGTATGATAACATTGAAACTTCCTTGTGGCTAGCACGATCATTCATTCCTAGAAGATATTTTGTGCGAGAAAATCCTGTCAAGGAAGCTTTTTGCCGGTTCAAAAAGAAAGTCAAGAAACTCTAAGGTAAGCATTTGCAGTCCTCGTTGGGATCTCTTTGAATTCACGCGAGTTTTGTTCATCACTTTTCAGTAACAGCTTTGTGAAAATTGTAAACAAACTGCATTTTGAGTAGTTTGAATGGAAACACGTTCATGTGTCATACCGGCGATTTTTCTTCCTTGCTAGTTTGTGAGATTGTGAAAATGTGTGATTGTGTTTTATTGTTATTGAAGTAATTTAAGCTGTAGAGTAGAGACATAGTATAATTTCGTACTTTCACGTCCAAGATCTGAAAAATCTCTGGCTCGGATAAAGTTTTCGTGTTAAAATTCGGTACATCTTGTCAGGCAAGGCTTATTCAATTTTAAGCTTAACAAATCTCAAGTCTAAGTTCATCTATACTAGATTTTATACGTCGATAAACATTTTTCTCAGCGATTGTTGTTTAAAGGATGGAAATCGTTTCGCTGTAATGTTGATCCTCTCTGGTAAAACGTGTTTTCATCACGTGCTTATTCATGGCCATTCATTGAAAGCACATTCTTTTGAAAAAACGTTTTGTTTTATTCTCAGTCCTTTCCTTTGTGATTATTGCATTTCTTTTCTATGATCAGTGGCTGCGTGTAAAGGAAAGTTTGGGAAAGCAACGACAACAACTGCAGCTTTGTGCAACAATTTTCATCATGGCTCAACCTCGTGATAGAATAAACAAATTCTTTTAATTCCAAGGAGCTCTGTTTCCTGTCTAAGAGTAATGCACATGTCATCGGCCTTCCCGTGGGGTTGACCCCTAGGCTAACCAGGGGGATTGTAAAATCAGTCAAGCAAACTTGAGGAATTTCCCCAGGGAATCTCTCAAGACAAAGTCCCCTGGGGGAGGCGTCTCTCAGCTGAAAAACCCCCGTGACATCCTTTTCAAACTTGTGAATTCCCCCACCCCCTAATCTTTGATTGTAAACCAATGTCAAGATTCTCCCCTACCCTCGGGCAAAGAATCCCATCCATCTCCTTGTATTCCCACACATATCTCCCTGGTAGGCCCGGGGGTCGACCCCACGGGGAAGCCGATGACGTGTGCATAAATGACTCTCTGCACAACATGACTAAAGGCCTTGCATTCTACTTACACAGGACATAGTGATCATATCTTTGTCTATTAAGTCTAGTCCCCATTATCTAGAACTAACCTTCATGTAACTTTAAATATTTTACTAGGTTCATCATGAAGTATTTTGTCCTGCTAGCATTCTGTGTGGGAATCACAGCTGCCTGGCCAGCAGCAAAGCCCCATGCTGATCCTTTGGATGATCCAAACTGGAAGGCATGGAAATCATTCCATGGTAAAAGCTATGGGGATGTTGGAGAAGAGAGAGTGCGTAACTTCATCTGGCAAGACAACCTGAAGAGAATTGTCTCCCACAATGAAGTCCATAAGTACAAACTAGCCATGAACCATCTTGGAGATCTGGTAAGATATTATATTAGATTATGCAACCAAAGGAGAAAATGAAGTTTTTCCTAAGAAATGCAACATTGCAACACTACAAAGTTGAATCTTAACTGAAAGTCACTGCCTGAGAACTTGTTCAAGGTGGCCACTCAGTGTTGAAGTTGGTAGTGAGATGGGGTTTGCGGCTATAGTGGTATAATCAATATGCTTTAAGTATCAAATTACAAGTGGAGACGTATTTGCCAAATTATCCGTAGTCCCACCTCTTAATGCCAGCTTTGCAGTTTCTCCAACTTTTGTTTCTATCAAATAAATTTGGTACCTAAATTGCTATTATCATTCAATGATGGCATTTCTTGTTTCATTTTATGATAACATGATACATGTAAATAACAGCCTGGAAAACCCCATTAACAATATTTAATCTAATCATGTTTCCTTCAGACATCAGAAGAAGTGAAAGAAACATTAAATGGATACAAAATGCGAAAAAACGTCAAGGGTTCTGAGGAAAAGACCCCAACATTCCTTGCACCAGCAAATCTGAAGATGCCAGACACTGTTGATTGGAGAGAGAAGGGATATGTGACACCTGTTAAGAACCAAGGATCTTGTGGATCTTGCTGGGCCTTCAGCACTGTAAGTTGACACACAAAAAATCATTTCCAATTTGCCTAATGTTTATTATTGTGAAGAGATTGAGATGGTAAATAAAATGAATGAAAGATGTGATTTGTTGTCAACACTGTCACAAACTTCGAAAAGAGAATTCCTTGTTCTCCCAACTGGAGTCGAACCTGTGACCTTCTGATTACTAGATCAGATGCTTTAAGTACACACCACTGGGCTACTGGAGACTTGTGGGAGCTCAGGCCATTAAAGTAGGTTCAGCTGACAAATGTCCTGCATACTGCTAGCATCAGAATATTGTCAAACAAACACATTTTGAGCCAAATTGCTTGGATAGAGAGGGAGGGGGAACAAATTTTAACTTGCGCCCTGAGACCCAGTCAGCTGGGACCTAAGCTGTTTGTTGTGTTTACCTTTCATTGATTTGGTACATCTTAATAGAATCTCCCTTTCCACTGTGTCTATGTAGCATTTGTTAACAGAGTTGGTAATTAATAATGATGATCATAATAATAATAATAATAATAATAATAATAATAATAGTAATAATAATAATGCTAGTCACAGCTCATTCCAATTTATAGAACTGATTATGTTAATAATAATGATAATGCATACATACATACATACATCACTTTGTTTACCCTCGGATTTTAGAGTAGCTTGTGCAGCTAATATCTCTGAGCATTTAACCATCAGATGAGAGATAGACCACCACACCGGGAACTACGTCCCCTACTCTTTTCGAACAGTGTGTGGGTTCTTTTACGTCCCACAGAATCAATTATGAAGAGTTGTGAGACGAGACCTACGGTTTATCGTCCTTATCCGAGAAGACTAGAAAGTCTAATAATAATCATAATAATAACAAAAGCATTAATAGTCTTTATACAGGGAGCTCACTTCACAAAAGTGATATTCTGTGATGTGCCCCAGATTAAAATACCAACGTTTGTAAATAGAAAGTGAAGGAATAAAGACTTGCCATATTTGACTTGTTTTTTCCTTTTGTTTCAGACTGGATCTTTGGAGGGACAGCACTTCAGACAAACTGGTAAGCTGGTGTCCCTTAGTGAACAGAATCTGGTAGATTGTTCATCTTCATTTGGAAATAATGGTTGCCATGGGGGTCTCATGGACAATGCCTTCAAATACATCAAGAGTAATGGCGGGGTTGATACTGAAGAAAGCTACCCTTACCTGGCCCAGGTAAGAAATGAGAGTTTTTACCCATAATTGACTTATGGACTGGCCTCATGTTTGGCATGTTCTAAGCATACTTGGAGAACACATTGTCTCCTACCTCCCTCCTCAGGGAGGTATGGATAACAGTGTTTACATGTAACTGAGAATGACTGTACTAAATTAAACTGAATTTCCTTTTAGGTTGGAAATTGCCACTTTAATGGATCTGATGTTGGTGCAACAGACACTGGCTACATGGATATCCCATCTGGCAACGAGTCTGCTCTCCAAGCCGCCTCAGCCTCTGTTGGCCCCATCTCCGTAGCAATTGATGCCAGTCACGTCTCTTTTCAGTTCTATCACACTGGGGTGTATGATGAGGCAGCTTGCAGCAGCTCCCAGTTAGATCACGGTGTGTTGGTGGTAGGCTACGGAAATGAGGACGGTCAAGATTACTGGCTTGTCAAGAACAGGTGAGTTTGAAGTCTGCTGAAGACTTTCTTTTATTTCCCTTGTGCAATTTTTTTTCCCAATTTATTTTGGCCTGAGCAACAGAACACATGACACTTAGGTAGAAATCAAGATCCTGTACAGGCACTTGTCTTCACCCCAGCTACGTGTGTAGTATATACAGAACATTAGACTTGAGTAGCATTAGACCATAATCAGACCCAAAGAGACTCCCCTTGTAGGAAGATTCTTACCTGACCTTTCAAACCCTACTAGCATCTCATTTCTCTGTACAATATCAATGCTTGATCAAACTAATAGGTAATAAGAAAATACTAAGTGATCAAAAAAGCTCATATGTCCTGAAATTTTAAACAAACTCTCCCAATGTACCCAACCTCAGTTTCTAAGTATATGTATAACCAGACTTTTTGCTTTAATTTTTCAGCTGGGGAACCACCTGGGGCGAGGAAGGATACATCAAGATTGCGAGAAACCAGGGCAACAAATGTGGAGTTGCAACTGCTGCGAGTTACCCACTTGTTTAACAAGAACATAAAGCATTAGTATTGGTCACAGATAGGATGAAATGTTGCTTTCTTAAACTATTTTTCTTTTATTGCTGTCAAACCCAGAGCTTCTATTGTAAAGTAAACCAGGCCTAGACTATTCTGCAGGAATTGACTTGAAGAATGTAAAATCTACCAGCATACCAAGCGAAGCAAATTCTTTTATTGCACTCACATGATAAGACGGCCATGTTGGTGCCAAAACAATAGAAAATTGTAGCTCAAGGTTTGCATAATAATAGAGTCAAATTACCAAAAGACTTTTTTGCTATTTTTCTTTTCACCAACATGGCCGCCTTGACGTCAGGTGCAATCAAAGAATTGTTTAGTTTTTTTTTGCGGTAATATTTAATTAAGACATTCTGTTGGTCATATGAAATGGATATCATCATAAAAATGCAGTAGCACTATTTAAAAGATATTTATTTCAAAGAAGGAAAAACTTTTTCCTTGTGACACTCATTCTGTTTTG
Source organism: Pachyseris speciosa (assembly GCA_016490735.1). NCBI lineage: Eukaryota > Metazoa > Cnidaria > Anthozoa > Scleractinia > Pachyseridae > Pachyseris > Pachyseris speciosa. The sequence continues at coordinate 351,033 of JAEMWC010000889.1, forward strand.
CACGGGAAATGAGAGAGGAAAAGTACAATTTCTCATTTACACAAAATGGAATTGGACGAGGTTTTTGCCAAGTGATGAGATGAGATTTTTCCACTAGACGGTAAATATTAATAAGTTGCAACAGCAGTGCTGCTATACTAGTTTGACAAAACGAATGGAACAGCAATTTTCTCATAATTCAGGTACAAGCGCGAAAAAAAAAAAAAAGATTTCCTGAACCCGCCGTGTTTTCGAGACTGTTGTACAGATATTGTTGGGAAAAATAATGCCCAGAATCTGAAGGTGTCAAAGTAATATAAGCTTTTGTAAATTGATGTACCTACTGATTTTTTCCCTGTATAAATAAATTAACAACAAATTTCTTAAATATCAATTGCAGTGTAAGATTGTTTTATTAAAGAGGTGTTTTCTACCCTAACGGTTACAAGTGTGAATTCATTTATTTCAAACTAACCGATGAAGCCTCCCAAAGTCTTCTTTAGGGAAAAGTAATTCCAAGCATAGCCAAGAGTCGAGCGGTAGCCCCTTGAAATTTTGACTTTGCTTTCAGTATTTGAACACTTTGTTGGATCATCAGTACCAGTATAATTATGTCGTTACCTTCACAGTGGTATCAAACAAATGTCCAATCATAGGTGAACAAGTTATGAATTTTTTTCTGCTTAATAGGTTACCATAGCAACAATGATACCTGTCGGAAACACCTCTAATTTTAGCTGCAAGTGATAATTAGAGAGCTTAAGCAACGGCGACGGCAACGAGAACGTCATAAAACAATAGGCTTAATTAGGAAAAAAATCGTTCTGCACGTGCGTTTTACATTCTGGTACATTTCTTTGCCGTCTTCAGCAAAAAAACGTGAAATGACCAAATTTTAGGTTTTGTGGAGAACGTGAGCGTATGACGGTAAACTCTTCTTTCTTTTTCCCAACTTCAACGCCGTTTTTGCTAATTTAGCTCCAGGATAATTCACCCACATTTCACAATTTAAAGAAGTTGGAATAATCGCGAAAGAGTTACGATAACGAGAAGTTAGATTTTCAAATGACGTTTTCGTTGCCGTTGCCGTCGTCGTTGCTTAAGCTCTCTATTAACTAAAAAACAGCAAGGTGACCCCCATTTTTTAGTGTTGAAAAGTCGTAAACGTGTCGAGATGCAACGTTTTCCAAAGTTAAAAAAGAGATTGGTAATAATGATCCGTCGAAGTGCATAAGCAAAAAAGTGCTGGAAACCGGTTTGGGGGATTGGTGGGGGGGGGGGGGGGGGGGGGGAGGAGCATTGGTGGAATGACATACAACTCATAACGAAATGAAGCACTATCGTCCGGGTGAGTGTCGTCCTGAGAAGGACTGTTTGTGATGACATTGACTGGTGTTTCGACAACCTGAGCGGAAGTCATCATCAGAGTCAAGTGATTTGTGTAACGTCAGGAGATGGTATGAGTATTCTGGTCGTTGATCTGATTGGTCAACGAAGTCGTGATGTTATTGGTCGTCGTTTCGATCGATATCCGTCTTTTGTTAGGTGTATTAGTTATCGTGTGCAACCTCGTTCCCAGGGTCTCTCCTCTTCTCGCCCCCTGGCGAGGGGGCGGGAAGAGGAGAGACCCTGTGATCACGTGCATGTGAACGAGGTTACATAAATACCTACACACACAAAACACACATACATACATACATACATACATACATACATACATACATACATACATACATACATACATACATACATAAACTTTATTAATGTGTCTTAAAATGTCTAGCCGATGGGGTTAAAAACCCTCCACTAATTGGGCACACAATTAATAACCTACTAACTATTTTCAAAGAAACTATTAAAAATCAATCAATCATTAGACTCTAAAGCATACGCAGACGTTTGTGGGCGATGAATGGATTAACTGGCGAGTACTAAGGACGTCTGCACAGGTGGCTGCCAATCCACCTCATCAACACTTGATAAAAACCAGCTTTTCGCTCCACCACCGACGCGATACCTCGGATTCTTCGAGGCCCGTGTAAACGGGTCGCACGGCATTGTTGAGGACAACATGTTGCATTGGGTGCATGATTGGGTAATTAGGGCAAAATGGCGCGAAATTCAAACGTTTGTATGGAAAATCAAAGTTAAACTCTACCTGCATATGCCTGAATTGATATATCAGTGGGTTTTCTCTTTGAAAGACCTCAATAATGAATTGCAACATAAAACGCAATAAAAATCTGGGAGTGCACAAATGTCGATCCTTGAAAATTGTTGCAAAACTTACTTTCTCCCATATATTCACTGTAATTCGGCAGTACAAAAATTACAGAGAATATATGAGAAAAAGTTTGTTTAAGAATGGAATTTCAAATAACGGTAACGGTCTCCAAGTTTACCCCGTAGCATCGTTGACAGACTACATTAGGTTTTCTGAAGAGTGAGTGTTAAATGCCTCATTCAGCAAGACCAAAATGGCTTTGAATTTCCATGTTTCGCAAACGTTTGAATTTGTCGCCATTTTGCCCTGATGCAGTCAAGATCGTTAACCCCTCTATTTCAACACCGTGTTTGGTTTTTGTTAGCAGTTGTCCAACAATGCAACCTTCAAAAGCTCACAACAGCGCCAAGCTATTCGAAACAACTCTCAACACGGTTCTCAAACACACCAACATGTTGGGCGCAGTGCAATATTAGTCCTGAGCGTTTACATGGGCCTTAAGTTAGAAATTAACTCTCTTGTCTATTTGCTACTTTACTCGTTAGACTGCCCTTTAAAAATATAGGTGATTGTTGTTTCATCTGTCGCGAATGCGTGAGTGGCCTTATTACTGCAGTGTACCATGTAATAGGAGAAAGCAAGCGGCAGCTGTTCTGTTCAGTTGAGCTCTTAGAGATTTGGACATGATATAGCCTCCTACGCAGTCGTTTTTGGGGACTGATTCACATATCAGCAGGCTAGCTGCTAATTTCATCTTTCAAGCATTTGAAAGACGAAAGAAACAAAGTTAATTCTTCAGTTCCATCATATCTGCATTTCCTTAAACTTAGCTGTTTATTATTGTTATTTTAATCGGTAACACCTGTACAAAATGGTAATACTGAATAAACTTGTTGTTGTTGTTGTTATTTCACCTCCTCCCCACAGTGGGAGGTGGAATATGAGTCCCCTAAAAACGACTGCGTGGGAGGCTACGCTAACCGCGGCTAAGTGGTATAAACCATTTTTTCTTAACGTACACTCAGTTCCCAAGGTGGAGCAGCACCTCATTTTCAGTCTGAGGATTGCTTTGCAGGCTTCTTTGTCGTTTCCTAGCTTTCAGTTGTTGACGTGTAAACACTGTAGATTCCGGGAAGAATGAAACCGGTTTGTGTCGTGACGTCTTCTTGTCACGAGACCGGAACTATTAAAGAGTGCACAGTCATTTCTTTATTCGATCTGTGCGATCCCCTCACGCAAAGACTTGAGGGTCCATTGAAATACATTGTTATTTGATTTCCCTCTGATTCTTATCGTTTGCCGGGTTACAGGCACTTCAAGTTTGCCCGTACAGTAGTCCACAAGCTTGGTAAGCGAACATTGAGGTTTAATTTTCTGCTGGTTGCGGAGTTTTTGTTTACAAATTTTGTAGCCGGGGTAGAAATCATGATGATCGCTAAAGCCTTACAACTTCTTTTATTCATTTGGTGTTGAGAAGTACTACCCCTACCGTAATTGATTTCTACTGTACAAGGTCGTGTGGCGGTATACACGTACCTTTTTTTGTGTGAAAGCTGTTCCGCTACAGATTTCATTAACGCGCGCACTACTGCAACTGCTGCAATATCATTTATTGATCGAGCATGAAGTACCCAGGGTGCGGGAGTTATTTTTTTCGTTTTGAAGGAGTGCTATTTTGGCTTGACAGGGATATTGAAGGCGTGGAATGCTAAGAATCTGATCGCTGATGTAATTATTACCGGTAGTTAGATTTGTTCTAGCACAGTGCAAGATGAAGTGAAACAGAACTCTTTTCCTTTTAATGTGGTGGGACGGGGACAGGGGGGTCAACTCCTCCTGTTTCCCGTACCCTTGTCTCTCGACTCCCGTCCGACTCCGGCACTTTTTCGCATTGATCCTGCCCCCAATAAATTATATTTTATCCTGCCTCCAACCCTAGTAAAACTTCCACTTTTAACAGTAGATGTCTCACGGTAATCGAACAGTACGTATATTTCAACTCTCCCAACTAACAATCACATTTAACTTTTATCCCTGCAACAACAATAGAAGATGATGGTGAAGTTGACCATTGCATTAGTTGTAGCTGCCTGCTGTTCTACGGTGTTGTCAGATCTGTTGATCGAAGACAATGCTTGGCAGGCATGGAAGAAACTCCACAACAAGAACTACAAGTCTAATGAGGAGGAAAGTTTACGCTACACCATCTGGGTGGAGAACTTCAAGAGTATTGAGCGACACAATGCTGATAAGAGCAGCACCTTCGAAATGGCAATGAACCATCTGGGAGACATGGTTTGTAATCCTTAAAACATATTTCCATCAGTCGAACATCTTTCTTTATTTACAACAGGTAATCATCGTTTCATCTTTTTATTCAGTCAAATGTATTGGGGGATATTCTAGATCTGTGCTCAGAATTTAATAATTTATATCTTCGATTTTGGAAACCAATAATTTCTTCGAAAATGATTCACAACAAGAGAATAAGCACTAAAACCGAGCAACCACGAATGTTTCGACTGTGCGACAATCACTGTTTTTCGATTTTTAACTCGGTTTAATTTGAGGCGGAGCTGTCAAAACTTGACATGTGAATTTTTTTCCTTGTTGGTTTTAGACAAGTAAAGAGGTGCGTATGATTTTGAACGGATATAACAGGCATCCCAAGAATCCGCAAACCCAAGAAACTGATGCCTCTACATTCCTGCCACCAAGCAATGCTGTGCTGCCCAAGGAAGTTGATTGGAGGAAAAAAGGCTACGTCACACCTGTCAAGAATCAAGAACAGTGTGGATCATGCTGGGCATTTAGCACAGTAAGAAAATTGATATGATCATATTCTCGGTGTTGAACTGGATCCAGCATGAAGTGGAGGCTCTTACGGGGGAATATATTTACATATGTTTAAGCCTCGTGTGCACGCTAATACGAGCTCATTACCGAGAATTCCTACGAATAAGTCCGGAAAAGTTTCGGCTATAAGCTAGCACCAGAAAATCAAAGGAGAAACAATCTTTCAGGGGCATTTTGGAAAGCGAACCTCTTCGAAAACTCGTTAAATTTAGTAGATTTCATTCAGATTGAATTTACAAACCATAGCTGACCAAAGTTCAGTTGCGTATCATGATGTCCAAAGCACATGTGATGTTTTACTCCGTAATTCAGATTACTTCACATTCAAAAATTTGAAGTGGCTCTGAGACTCTTCCCACAAATTCTAAGGTTTTTACAACTTTTGAGAAAGTTTTGTCTATATCTTAATATGTTGATCACAGTTGAAGAAATAGAAAACAAATGGGGTCACTGGGCTCAGTTTTGGCGTCAAAAATCACGGGCATTTTAACAGGTTATTTTATTGCTAAGTATATTAACCCACTTTGTCATGAAATTGATCAGAACTAGGACTGTCCCGATTGCGTTAGAAAAATCGCCAAAAAGTGCTCAAATAGCGCTCGATTTATATAAAAGGTGCTTGAAATTTAGAAAAAGCGCACGAACGTTGCTCGCAGTTTTTTTTATTATTCCCTAGCAGACGTTCATACACATTCCTAGTTTAATCATAAAAATTACAATTTCCTCGATTGTGATTGGTTTAAAAAACTCCTCTTTCCCCCTAATTCACGTGCCAAGTTTGTTATCGGACAGTTTGTTATCGGACAGTTTGTTATTGGACAGTTTGTTATCGGACAGTTCAATAAGCCAATCACATTCAAAGTAGTATTTTAAATCAACCAATCCCATTCAAAGTTGTAGTTTAAATAAACCAATCACAAGCTTGGTTTCAATCACCATACATTTTGATTCAGTAGTCAATTTCAGAGCGACATTAAACAATTTACGCTTCCTTTGTCGGTCTTTTAATGCAAAATTTCCCTCCCTTTTATAACTTGGCTCTTCTTCTTTTCTCGGAAATTGTAATTGTTATGATTAAGTGGTAATAGAGCAGTTTTCAATTGAGTGTTGTAAAACCAAAACCAAAGCAATTACTCCAGCCAATCACAACAGACCAAACCAGTGCAATGAGCCAATCAGAATACGAAATAATTACACGTAACCGACACAAAGCGCGGGAAAATATGCGTGTGCAAGTCACGATTGGTTTTGGTTTTGCTTGTCATTGGTTGAGAAAGTGGCGCGAGTTTTGCTGGCCAATCACAGAGCGAAGTGATGCAAAACCAAAGCAAAACCAAAATTACTTTCGACACTCAATTGAAAACCGCTCTAAGACTTTGTGTCGTCCAATTCGGTCTGTAATCATACTCGTGATAAACAAATCGGACTCCCGCTGCGCCGTCGTCCGATTTTGTTATCACTCGTATGATTACAGACCGAATTGGACTCCCCTCAGTCAGGAGCCCATGGGCTCCTGCCTCAGTCCTATTACCATTACTTATCAAACTTTTAACGCTCTATTTTCTAACTGACTGAGGTAACCATAAAGTATAACAACGTTTGTCGAACAAATTATTATCAGTCGAGCATAGTTTCTAAAGCACACAGCATCACAAAACTGTATGCAATCAACCGTATAGCTACAACTGTTATTATGCACATGTCATCGGCTTCCCCGTAGAGTCGACCCCCGGGCCTACCAAGGAGATATGTGGGGAAAACAAGGAGATGGATGGAATTCTTTGCCCGAGGGTAGGGGAAACTCTTGACATTGTTTTACGATCAAAGATTAGAGGGTGGGGGAATTCACAAGTTTGAAAAGGATGACACAGGGATTTTCAGGTGAGAGACACCTCACCCAGGGGACTTTGTCTTGAGAGATTCCCCGACCCCCCGAGGAAATTCCTCAAGTTTGCTTGACTGATTTTACAATCCCCCTGGCTGGCACGGAGATCGACCCCACGGGGAAGTCAATGACATGTGCATTAGTCTCTCTTCGATCTATTGTATCGAAGCATCACAGAAGCTTCAATATGATCTTGTAGAGCACTGTCTTGCTGGGCGTTAAAGGCGCTGGAAAGAAGATTGAAAACTCGTTCAGCTGTACTGAAAACTTGCTCAGCTGCACTGAACAGAAAAGGGCGCTAAAAGTTCTGAGAAACACGAAGTCACCAACCAATCAAAATCGACTGTTTGCACTGTTAAAAGGACCATAGCTCATGCATTTCCATGAAAACAGTCAGCCTGTCAGGCGACAAGGTGGAATTATTCCAATTCATGATAATAGAATTACTCGGCTTTACTGAAAACGTTTCAAAGACAAAATATTGCATTTAACATATGGAAAATTGTGAAAAATGTGCTGAAATATTTCCCCAAAAACGAAAAAAATGCTCAAATTCTGCTCAAAGTCAATTAAGTTCTCAAGACTGTTGGAAATGTAAAATATTGCTCCAAATTCGAAAAAGTGCCGAAAAAGTGCCCAGCGCAATCGGGACAAGCCTAACCAGAACTCTTGGCCGTTCTATTTTGTTCAGACAGGGTCCTTGGAAGGTCAACATTTCAAGAAAACAGGGAAGCTCGTGTCTTTGAGTGAACAGAATCTGGTTGACTGCTCAAGAAAGTTTGGCAATTTTGGATGTGATGGCGGTTGGATGGTTAAAGCATTTCAGTACATCAAGGCAAATAAAGGAATCGACACAGAAGCCAGTTATCCCTATGTTGGCAGGGTCAGTGTGGAGTTTCAAGTTATGCCATCAAAACCATGAGGAAACCTGCTGTTATTTAATTATTAATTAATTAATTATTTATTTATTTATTTATTTATTTATTTATTATGCTCAGGAGCCCATGACTAGGAGGGTACAACCCCCGTACTGAGAATGTCACGGCATTTTTACAGACCGATCTATTTTTAGACTACCTTTTCCAGCGAGAAAGGGCAACGAGGATGGCAAAGGGAAAGAGAGCAACACGAAACAGTAGCTTTAATGAACGAAACATGGCTCTGCACGTGCAGATACGTGTGATATCATCGGGGCTCTTGTGGGAGTCTGATATTCACGGGAAATTCAATCTAAAAA
>JAEMWC010000890.1:0-15000 GCA_016490735.1 Pachyseris speciosa
ACATTCACTGATTTCAAATTCAGGTTGTCATAGCTGAAAACGGTTTGTGCAAATAACTGAAAGGAACACGAAATCCGCTGGAATGCCTTTCAAGAATTATAGTTTTTGCCTTAACGAACACGCCTTAACACTGAAAGAATTATCTAACGTGGAAGAATATCACCTGATACTTAGTCGGCGAGTTGGCTAAAAACAGGTGATATTCCACAGATTGGCGAGGCAATTTGTTTATCACTCAGCACATTGACAGCAAAGCACATTTTTCCACGATTTATAGGAAATTACAAAATGTCTCAGGATATTTCAAGAATACGCACGACGAGTATTGACTGCCGTATGACCATGTTTGGAAAGTGCTGCAATATGTCGAATAATAATCGTTCTTTAGATGTTCTGCTCTTCTACAGCTGTATTGATCTAATGCATCAAATGGATGAATCAATAAAAAAAATTGATGGTCGTTATTTATCCTAGGAAGTACTTATAGCACACAAAGCCCAGTGGGTCCGAGGAAATACATGACACAAATAGTTACTCGGCGGGAAGTCGCCGAATCTTAATATGCGCTTGGTTCTTCGTCGTTTTATTCTTCGTCTTTGTCGCGTTTCATCCACAAAGCTCACTTCCGGCGTTTCTGAGCAAGCGCGAGCTAAATCTAGCAGTACCTCTCGGAAGGCCTTGGGGACGAGGTTGCACAAAACAAGGCCACCGAATTCGCCATGTTAACATCACAAACACTAAAATGACGATTCACCTTGTGTTTACGAGGTGTGAACAACTAATATGTAGACAGAAGTGTCAAAAGGATTGTTTGCAAGTTCAACAGCGAGACGAAAGTTTTGACAAAAGCCAAACTGAACTCCAGATGCAATATCTTAATCGTGCCCGTGGCTTCTACATACTAAACCGCTGTAATTTTGAGGGTACATTTTGCTGAATAACTCAAGTACGGGATATCACACACTCCTGAGACTTTACAGGTAGTTTATTTACTATTTTTGTACAATATCTCAATTTCTTGACATTATTTTTGAATGATAAGCGATTAATATTTAAATTGCGTGACGTGAAATCCAGCTATAGAACTGGCTGCAGAAACCTTACTCTCTTTAGCAATGTCTCTGTTTCAAGTGACGTATTTCAGCAAACAGTTTCACCCTGCTGAATATTTTTCTCCTCAGAGTTCACCGAGGTTGCAGTAACGTTTAGCCAAAAAACCTGCACTCTGTAATGGTCTTAAGTGCAAGCTAGCTGACCTATACGAGGAAACAAACTCCTGGGATCAAAAGCAGTCAAAAGCCACTAATCAATCATTGTTATTATGGGTCATCGTTTTCTACTTCTTAAGTCGGTTTCTTTGCCGTCGTGTTTTGGGTAGGGTCATCGTTTTCTAGACATCCATAACACAAGCAGTGTTGACTGTACTTGAAGAATGCGTTGTATTAGAGAAGACAGTGCTACTATCTGCTCGTGATGAACATGATGCAATAGTGAAAATAAAATATGGAAAGGAATTAAGATCTTGTTATTCTAACTTTGTCATAATATTACAACCGTGCAGGTGACACTGAGGTGAATCAGTGAAGAAGCAAATTGCAATTTCTATTTGCCTTTTGTGGGAAGGCCGAGTAAAGGCCAACATGGCCTCTTGTTCAAATAAACATAACAGGTTAAGAATCCCAGCTGGCAGGAGGCAGACCAGTTGGCTATTTACAAGCGTGGCCGAGCTAGAGCGGGACCTCAACCCGTGGCCTCTGCATTGCAGTTCCATCGCTCTTACTTCTCGGCCACCCTGCCTCACCTGTTTTTAGCCACCTCGCTGACTAAGCATCAGGGAATATTCCTCCACACACAGTGAACGTGTACATTCCTCTTGGTAGCATTAACAACGCTAAATTACAAGAGGGGCCAGTAAAGCTTGGTTTCACTAGCGATGCAACCACAAGCGCAAGGATATGTAGCTTATGCCATGTGAAAACGAACGTCGTTTTCATACTCCGTAAGCGAACTCAAGCAAAAGCGCAAACACAAGAAAAGAAAAATTTTGATCCTTGCGCTTGTGATTGCGCTTATGCTTGCATTAAGCCCGTTTTCACGGTGAAGTAAGCGACCATGTGCCTGCGCTTGTGTTTGCGTCGCTAGTGAAAACCAGGCTTAACAAAATACCTGAGTGAAGCACGATCGTCTGGCTGAGTGTAGTCCTGACAAGGAGTGCATATGGTGACATTGATTGACGTTTCGATAATCTAAGCGAAAATCATCCTCTGAGAGTGAAATGATTTTTGTAACGACTTGATTGGTCAAGTCGTGATGTTACCGGTCATCAGTTAGTTAAGCCATGTTGTTGTTGGCTTTGAAGACTGTAAACAGTGATTGGTGCGTTTCGATCCGTCTTTTGTTAGTGAAATTAATGGTCCTAGAACAGGACTACACTCACCCGGATCACATACTTGATTTAATGATGATATGACTCCTGGGTTCAAACCATTCATGAACGATGCTTTCTTTACTACAGTGACCTGTCCAGCAATGACATCCGAAATGTCTCCAAGAGAACCTTCAGGGATATTACGTCGCTGCGATTTTTGTAAGTACATATAAAAGGACCGTACCAATCCAAGAAATCTATAGACAATATTGAATAGTTAAATCTATACGGCCATATCAATTGCTTTGCGTGAGCATTCAAAATTAACATTAGCAATAGAACTATGAAGTCTTGTCTTGCAAACGTCATTATTAACTTGTTGAAAGATAATTTTAAAAAATCATATATTGGAAACATTTATTGCTTGCAAATCACTTTTAGAGAGATTATTAATGAAAATTAGACACATTCCAAAGCTTTTGTTCTTATCACAAGGCCTTCGTCAGCAGAAATGAATACATTCACGGCTTTGCGGCTAATTGGTCACGTGACCCTTTTCATTAAGTGACGGGATATGAATTAAGAAGTTGAATGCCTCAATAAACACCTATGCAGCATCAACCAGGACGTACAGTTTAACAGGGAAGTGGAAGATAAAGGAGCCTTGGATTTCCTGGATAAGCGCATCCATGAAAAGATGACCGGAGCATCAAGACCACTCTCCACAGGACACCCACTCACACCTGCTAGTATCTGAACATCCACTCCAATCATCGCATAAAACACAAGAGGCCTGTTATGCAGAAGTGGGACTTTCAGACTCCCTAGGAATTTAGTCGCGAAACATTATCTTCATTACGAGCCGTTACAGTAAGATCAAAAGCTTTAGAACGTGTTTACGTTTGATTTGTAGTCTCTGTACAAGTGATTTGCCACAAAGTAATTCTAATATAAAGGCAAAGAAGAACTTTCAATTCAAGAAAGGTAAATAAAAAAGAGTAAAATCCGTTAACAGGTTGCTCTTTGGATTAAGAATGGCATCTGCTTGCCGAACTGAAATGTTGCCTGCTCTAACTTGACTTCTTTTCTTTCAAATTACAGGTATATGCACTTCAACTTGATGTATGACCTTCCTGAGGGTTTCTTCTCTGAGATGAAAGATATAACACGGATGTAAGATGACATTTTCATTCTTAAAATATTAACGTTAACGATTGTGTTGATTGTAATATCGTATCTAAGTGTTGTGAGACAGGGCCTACGGTTTATCGTCCTTATCCGAGAGTCTGAGAGAAAGTGTAACCGTTTGTAGATGTAATCACAAAGGTAGCACTTTCTCCTCAATTAATTAAAGACCCTGAGTGTTGGTCCGGCCGGGTATCAGCCCGTGACTTCCCGCACGATAGTCCGGTGCTCTACAAACTGAGCTAACCGATCGGTGAATTCGCACTGATTCCGTGAAATTCACCCCTCTTGTCCCGGGGAGGAAGAGTCTGGCAAATTCGTACTGCAACTACTCTCAATTCAGTTATCAGCTCTTCTGTTTCATATTCGTCAGCAACTCAGTCCGTTGATTTTTTTGTATAACATGGCTTATAGAGGAACAACCCCAACTCCACTCCATCCTCTGTAATGTTCACGTGAAAATGCTCCGAAACTGTTAAAGTACACCTAGCCCCCGAAAATATTTTTTTCGTTAACTTAATCTTTGCACCTGTTCGAAATGCACAGCGCGTTTTTGCGCCTTTTAAAACCAAGTCTTGACTTTTTATAGGTTGTAAAGGTTACGAAATCTAGTCTTCATCTGTCCCAAGATCGAGTTAGTAAGGGACATGGGTGTAGTTCTGGTTTGACGTCACAAACTGCTTTGCATGCATGTTTACATAGACTTACCGCGATGCAAATTAGTTTGAGGCGCCAAACCTGGAATACTTCCACGCCCCTTACTAGCTCGGTCGTGGGACAGATGATGGCTAGATTTCATAACTTTTGCAGTCTACAAAAAGTTGGATTTGGTTTAAAAACGCGCAATGCAGTGCGAACAGATTTATTTCAGGAAAAATATATTTTGGGGTTAGGTGCACTTTAAGTGTAAAGGACAACTGGGGAAACCATAAAATAACGATAAATGCTATTTTACGTTGACATACTCTGGATACGTACCCCTATTATTATTCAGCACACCGTGACAATGTCTAAATATGGTCATAGCGCGCTCAATATTCGTCATGCTTACTCAACAGATATCAGTCATTTACTGTGTCGCGGACAAAAAAAATGGCAGCTTTTCGGGTTTTTTGCTATATGAACGCAGAAAATTGTACTTTGTCATCAAAGTGCTGAATAATAAGAGAATTATCCTGCTCCATCTTGCGGAATATAGCCTGGTTTTAGCCAACTTGCACTAAACCGGGAATATTCCGCACAATTTCGCAGGATAATCTTTAAATATCTGCAGCTTGCAAACATGCAAACATTTTTTTTTAAATAAAAAAATTGGATTTGGTGGTCTGTGTGCAACTTTCGCTTTGGAAAAGGGTTTTTTGATTAAAAACGCTGTTCATGGAACACAGCAAGTTAAGTCGTTGTCAATTTCAGCTACGATGGAAGTCGCCAGCAGCATCCCGCGCTCTCACGGACATTTGAGATATTACAATTTTGGCGTTTCACAAAATTATTAAACTTTCTCACTATATATATTCACGAAAGACACTGGATGAGTCCTATGATGACTTGATTCTCTTTGAATTAAGTATTGTCTCATTTGTCATTAGAGAAGTTGATATTTTTGAATGAGCTTACATCCCATGAGATTCAACCGAGTAATAATTTTATAGGTGTTGTTTTTCAGCTTCATATTTGTAAAACGTTTCATCAACCTGTTGTTATTACATTTCCTTGTAGCAAAGACTTCATATTTTATTGTATTGTGTAACTGTACTATTAAAAATGTTTTTTTTTTTCGGTCTAGAACTCTTGATTCCAACATCATGTGCTGCCACGCGGAATTCAAGCAAGACGCAGGCTGTGACTATGTCATCAACGACAACTTCGCTAACTGTGACAGTATGTTTCGTAATCCTGAACCAAAGAAAAGTATCTGGGTTATTGGAATTCTATCTCTGCTTGGTGCTGTCCTTGTTCTTTTCTGGCGAATGTTCGTTAAGGAAAAGAACGTTGCACAGTCTATTATGCTGATGCACGTGGCAGTGGCCGACGGACTGATGGGTGTATATTTGCTGGTTGTTGGTATAATGGATGCCGTATGGTCTGGTGTCTACTATTTGCATGATTTCTATTGGCGAACTGGACTTCCATGCCAAATAGTAGGAGGCACTGCTGTGTTGTCCAGTGAGGTCTCGATAATGATTCTGTCTCTGCTTTGCCTCGACAGAGTGAAACACATTGTGTATCCGAAGCGATTTAAGTTGCTAAACCGAAAGAAAACCCATGCGTTTTGCTTTGTGATCTGGGTGGTTGGGTTTTTCATTGCTTTCCTTCCAACCTTTGGCATCCGATATTTCTATGATCCAGAGTCAGGCATTTACTTCTATGGGAAATCTGTGGTGTGCTTGCCTATTCAGCTTACCCCTGAATTCATATCGGGTTGGGAATATTCATCTGCCATATTTGTTGGTCTGAACCTGGTTTTTGTGGTGTTTATTATCGTTTGCATATGCAATGATATTCGGTAAGACCTACCTGTCTAAACGCCGCCTACGCCTTCAAGGGACAAGAAGGGAGAGGAAAGCCAGGAGCCAGACAGCTGATGCAAAGAGGGAGACATCACTGGCCAAACGTCTTGCGGCCATTGTCCTGACTGACGTAGTCTGCTGGGCCCCAATTATAGGATGTGGAATGGGATCAGCGGTGGATAAAGCTTTTGATCCACCAGGTGATATTGCTGTTTGGATGGCTGTTTTCGTTCTGCCAATCAACTCAGTGATAAATCCATTCCTCTACACCTTCTCAACTACAAAGGTACATAGCAACTTTTCTAGAAAACCATCTTCACTTTATTTTCAATATAAAATGAATGTATCTTACGGAAATTTCAAGGTCCTTTATCTCGTTAAGCCATATACAACTAAAAATTCCATTAACAGTAGGGGAATTTTTCAACCAGATCTCAGACATACTTACTTTGTCAATTTGGATGATTCGTCTTTCGAGAAACTAAACTAAAGTTGTGGAGAATACCACAAGATATTCTACTTACATTGAAGTTTATAATAACGATGTTTATTTCATATTAAAGGTGCCACAAAATGGTCTAAAGCATGGCAGTATAGAAAAATATTCCCCATAATTAAGATTGCGGCATGCTCCAATATGGAAAGGCTTTTAATAAGAACTTGATTTCTTCCCTAGGCGCAAGAAATCTTGGGAAAGAAATTGCTAAGGATTTGGAATTACATCCGAGGAATTCCCACCTGTTGCGAAGATGACGAAGGTACATTCGCTTTTGCACATATTACATGTTCTAAAATATTTAAGATAGTACGCGCCCACTTATTGGTTAATAGGTGTGTTTAGATGAGAGTATGTAAACACGGTTGTGACGTCACGCTGTTTGTGTTTTCCGGTAGAATCTGAAAACATTTCAAAGCTTTCGCAAAACTCGTACAGCAAATTCAAGTACAAATATTAAGGAAATGGAGAAAGAATTGCCAAATTTCGATTTGGGGCTTAGCTTTCTCTTTCCCCGTCAGCCCGAGGAAAGAAAGCAAAAGAAAACCCACAGCGCTTTGCCTGCCTCGATGATCGTGAGCTAGACGACCTAAAGCGAAGCTAAGCGGACAAAATATGCAACAATATAGGCAGTAAACGTTTTCAAAAGTAATTTTTACATTAAGTACTACATACTACAATAAAATTCTTTACAAGACATTCTTTATTTAAAAAAATGTACACGAAAACGCACACCAAACTATTATGGATGTAAATGTCAAACTTTGCGCGGCCGATCGGTTGCCGTGTTTTGGCTGTCAAATTAGCGTAAAATGTATTTTATCTGAGACCTTTTCAGCTTAAAAATATACTTCAACCTGGATCCGCTGCTTGGGCTATGATTCCTATCCAGCAAAACTTCACAAGGCCCGATGAGCGATTCAACTTCTCAACCTTGATATCGGGCTGCCACATCCGGCAAGTTCGAGACATTTTCAGAAGCGGTCAAGCATTTCCAGATTCTTGAAGTTCTTTCCTTACCGATTCGTATATTTTGAACATTTCTTCCGGTTCTCACCGAACGTTCGATATTTTTCTGCAGGATTTCGGAGGAATCAAGGCTGAAATCGCTTTGATCAACATGGCCTCGAATGTGGCTTGCCAAAACTTTCAACTTGATTTTGACTTTTATAGCGCGAATTCTGACTGGTTCATGTGTTATCAGTTGCGCGTTATGATTGGCTAGTAGGAAATCCGATTTTTCAGAGCGTGTATTGAGAAAATATATTCAATCAAGAAGTAAATAAACAAATGCTCTCTTCATTTGTCGAATTGTTTATTTAGAAATATTTTATAAAAGCAATAGAGGACTTTTTTCCGTGTTTACATAGCCTCATCTAAACACTCGGGGGTTGAAAGAGTTCTCGAAAGTTATGCAAACCCTCGACTGTGTCTCGAGTTTGCATAACTGTCTCGAATTCTCCAAACCCCCTCGTGTTTAGATGATGATGCTATGTAAGCGCGAAAAATGTCCTCTATTGCTTAATATTATTCAACAGATTGTGACAATCTTCGTCGTGCGTACTCAACAGAAGGGGTATCGAATGGTCTCTGCGAGCATTTGCGAGCACGCGAGCACTGCGTTTTATTTTGCAAGCACGAGCAGTGATCAAATTTTGTCTTGCGAGCAGCGAGGGCATTAGAAAATTGCAACTGGCGAGCAGCAAGCACTTCGTAAATTGTCCTCTAGGTTCTGCCGGCAGCAGGCTAACTTAGCTGAATATTTAACTTCTTGTGCTACAATTTACTTGACCATGGCGGTGAATTAATTGATAGGGAAATTAATTTTCCGATGTTTAAGCAATATACCACAAGTTTCTATGGTTTATAGGCTGATAAACTACTTGGGATGTTGGAAGAACACTCGAAGAATTCGTAAATCACTCGCCTGAGGCTCGTGATTCAAGAATTCTTCAACTGTTCTTCATCGGAAAGTTAATTTCCCTATCAATTAATTCAATTCTTAATTCCATTATTTATTCACACTATAAAGGGCATTTAAATACGATTTCAAAGCCAAAGGAATGACAATAATAAAGCATTAAGAAGTGATTAGCCGTTAAGGAATAATTTCATATGTGAGCGGTGGCCAAAGTAGCGAAAGCTTTCTGGTTGGACACCGCCATGTTCAAGTAAAATCTTTTATGTAATAATTCAAAAGACGCGTGAAATTTCCATGAGTTTACTGGTACAATAAGCCAATCAGAGCGCGCGAATTGGCTTTGGTTATTATATAATAATAATTGACTGAAAACTCAAAGCAACGTGGCTTTTTTTTAGGAGTTTCAAGGAGCTAACACGGGTCAAAATGAACCTGGACTGAGACCATTCTCAACAATTCAGACCTGACTGGCAGTAATGACTGGTCGAATAGCTCTATTCTATTTCAAAGTCGCCTTTAGATTTTACTCCCTGCTTTCGCAAGTCACTGGCTGGTGTCGGCTTCGGGAAAAATTCGTAAATGCGTCACTTTCAATTAAACTTCATTGCATGTAAACTACACTGCCACTTGACTGCCATATTCAAAGGAGTTCAGTACCACGTAGAAACGCATTTATTTCTGTACCAAAAAACCTACGAAAAACGATTTACGAATTTACGAACTTTCGAGCAATCGCCCGAGCAAATTTCAACGAAAATCCGAGCATGTGAGCAGGTGCAAAAAACACTACGAGCACTAGCAAGCGAGCACTCGCCAAAATTTTGCGAGCAAATCGAGCAAAGGTCAAATTTTGCGAGCACTTGACAATTTTAAGGGACCATTCGATACCCCTAACAGATATCCTGCGTTATACGTAATTTCGTGTGTCGCGGAGACAAATGGCAACTTTTTCATCTTTTTTGCAATAAAAGCAGAAAATTTTGCTTTGTAATTAATGTGTTGAATAACAAAACAATTCCTGCTCAATCTTGCGGAATATCGCCTGATTTTAGCCAACTCCTCCTACGGCCTCGTCGGCTAAGTATCAGGCGATATTTCGCGCGATCTCGCGGATAATTGTTAAAAACATGTAACAAATAATCGACAACAATAACAGTATGCAACTAATTCTTTACGAATTTTACTTCCTTAAAGATAAGTTGAGTCGATATTAATCTACTTGTTATTTCCAGCTTATTGTACTTTTGATTTAATTACGTTTCTTTCTTATTATGTTTGTTTCTTTTTCTCTGATGGCGACTTTCCTCAAAGTTATGGTGGCTTAGATAATAACGGGGTGCTGTGGGGCTTTAACAAAAGCTGATAACAATCGCTTAGCAACGATTTGCACACCTTAGCAAAATTAATCCTGAGACATTTCAACCGACGTACATGTAGTCATCCCTCTCATGTTCGATGGATATATGTCCATTTCAGTGGAATGCTGTGTAATAAAAAGACAATATTATCATTGGTATTTTAAAGAAACACTTAGTGGCTTCAGATAAAGAAAACTGGCATACTTTTTTTTTCCATATTAAAATAGTTGTAAAGTACATTACATTTGCTGTTGATTTTTTATCTCGCTCAGGTCAGTGACCCTAACTCATTATATCTCGTGTGAGACACTCTTTTCAGTTTTTAAAAACTGGGTAGTGTAGCAGTTGCAGGGAGTTCTCTCTGTCAAACATAGATAGGTGGACACATGTACTAAGGGAAGATATCGGTAGGCATATCAGGTATTATATTTTTGGCTCAGATCATTTCATCAGGTTTATGGCTGATTTATTTCTAACGATTTCAATAGTAGAAGAGGAGGAAGAAGCTGAAGAAGATGAAGATGAAGACGATGAGGAATATGACAGCAATGAGGGTAATTATTCAATATGAAATGATTATCAGAATGAAGACGCCGACAAGTTCAGTTCAGTCTATTTTAACAGACCGGGATTTCAATCGATATCGCAAGTGCCTTTTTTTTTTGTCAGTCTTTCATTCATTCATCCATCCATCCATCTTTCCAATCGATCCTGCGTTCATTCATTTATATTTATCTTTGGTTACTCTTTCCATATCTTTTGTTAGATGAAGACGATCAGGAAATGATTGAGATACAATTTCTCTTATTCCCTCCCGGAAGCAAGGTGCTTTGCATTTTTATTTTATTTTTATTATATATTTTATTTTTGTTTTTGATTTTTAAATAGTCAGCTCTTGGTATTCAAATAAACTTTAAACCCAAACTCAGTAGCAGTTGCAGTAATTTTCATATTTTTGTTTGATTTGTTATGGGTTTGTTGGTCTTGATTACATGTTGGTACATTTTAGTGACCTTCTAAGATGGATAATCAATGGTGACAGCCAATTGGAAATCATAACGTAATTACTAACACATATAGTCTTTTATTTTTTTCTGAAGCATCTCAGCGGGCCGGAATCCTAAATCCTTGAATCTGATTGGCTAATAATGCTCTCTTAGCCGGTCCAGCTTTTTTCCATCCGGACCGGCTTGCTCGGTCCGGAATTGGCGGGAAATCTTGAAGTAAAATTATTTTATTAGTCGGCGCGACGAAACGTTGAATTTTTCTTCTTAAAATACAACTTTTCGCCTACAAAACTTTGCAAAGCGAAATGAAAACATCAGCAATGGAGTAAAAGCCCTGGTTAATTCTCAAAAAGGCGAGTATTCACTTGATTTTGTTGACAACACTGAGATGGTTTGCTGTTTTTCGAGTTGTTGTTTTTCTTGAACTGTTGATATGCCGTTAACTTACAACGACTAACTGCAGAGCAGTCTTTTGAGCTCAGTTTTTCGGTTGACATCCGTTATTTTGTTTGGAGTTCTATTTTCTAATCTCGTTCAATTTTGCTTCATTAAAGAAAATTTGATTCGTAGCCAGAAAATGGTCAAACAAACACATCGCAAGGCTGTGCAGGTTGCCTGAACTAACGTCAACACGTTTTTCTTGCGTAGATTTCTTATTTTAGCATTGATTTATGAAGTTCTTTTGAAGAATAACGAAGAAGAACTTGAAATAATAAGATATGAAGAAAGAGACTGAGATATTTAAGTATTTTTCACTAAGGGGTATTCCTCGTGTTTTACGCACTTTCGTTAAAACCGAATTTGAAGTCAACAAGACAAAGCAATAAATATATTTGTGTGAATGTTTCAAAGATCATTGCTTAGTTTGTTTAATTTATCTCGCTGTGCTTGCTTTGAAATATCACTGTTTGTTTTTTTATATTTATTGCTCCAAGATATATTTGAAGTTTTGTTTATCGGTAGTCTACCATTTTTCTCTGAGAGTTGACGGCTTTTTTATAAGCTAAATTTAAACTGTGACAGTGCGACGAACCGCGCGTAGAGAGACTCTTTACACACCATTTTTCCTTGTTCATCTTCAGGAAAAAAAACCGCAGAAAAAATAAATCTGTTATTCACCGGCTTAGGTCGGTCCGTATAGGGAAAAACTGTGCCCTCGGCTTGAGTACGGCCCTCGGCCTGCGGCCTCGGGCCGTACTCAAGACCTCGGGCACAGTTTTTCCCTATACGGACCTCCCAGCCGGTGAATAACATATATATCATAGGAAAAGCTTTTGGACATACTATTCTACTGATACATTGGTACCTAAGTCGGTATCTCCTTTTCTAGTTAGCATTTTAACCGGCACTGTATGCTTTAACAGTAAAAACTAACAAGGAGTAATAAAAGTTGATTTTAGTATTTATTTATTTACCTACGTTTTGTATGGCAGCTGGTAGAGTTTTGCGCGATCTTGAAAGAATGCGGAATGATGCAAGCAATATCATCAGCGGGAGGAACCTCTTAGAAGATTTGGAAAAGATTGCCTCCGACAAAGGCTTCGAAATTGCTGACAATGAAGGGTCAGGCAATTGCATGTTTTATGCATTGTCTGAGCAACTGGATGCTGTGAAAGGAATCCAAATGTCCCATGAAGCGCTGAGGCAATACTTAGTCCAATACCTCCGAGAGAACCCTGCACTGGTAAGCTAGTGTTAATAAATCTGTTTCGCTGTTTGTGAATACCAAGTTAACAAGGCAGGAAAAACAATGACACAGTCGCCCCATCTGACGGATTATTCTTAGAAACAATGTGTTTTGTGTGATAGTTTATTCTCCAGTTCACTTGAACTTCACGGACTGTTTTAATAGCGGAGCACCGTCGCTATAGAAACCCGCGGATTGCTTTTCTCATGGTAATCATGGCTAGCGGTAGTGCTCGTGGGCGCGTACGCACGACGGCGACGACGAAGTTGATAATGATAATGATAATAATAACAATAATAATAATATAATTAATGATAATTTTTACTTTAGAATATCATGAAGAACATATTTAATAATAATAATAATAATAATAATAATAATAATAATAATAATGATAAGTAATGGTAATAGGACTGAGTGGAGTACAATTCAGGGAGTAATCGGGCGAGTGATTTAAAAATTGGCCGAGCGCGTAGCGCGAGGCTGATTTGAAATCATGAGCACGATTACCCCTGAACTAATAATAATCAATACTTGAGCCCAACATGGCGGCCATACTCCACCTGGCCAGCTAGTTTACAGCGTACATCTTTGCTATTGAACATCCACGTTATGATCAATTGACACCTGTCAAAACAAGGCATCGCTGACCATTATCACGTGAACATATCGTGAGCTCAAGTTTAACGCTCATCGAGGTCAGCTGTTTTTTTAGTTGACCGCTGACCAGGTACTGACTTTCGATTGGATCGCAGGCTCAAGCCAGCTTTGGGACACCCAAACCAAAACGAAGCTTAATTTTTCGTGCGCTTTCTGAAGATCAAAATCTCGCATTCAGTTGGTTTCTTCGTTTTGAGCAAAACAACTTCATCTTTTTCGATCGAAGTTTGTCCTTTACAGTCGAGTCAGGTCAAGCGTGCCCCCCTAGGTTACATTAATGAGTTGATTATTTGAACATTGAACCCGTTAGTCGTTTCGAATAATGCAATCATTTTTTTTAATATTTGAATCGAAGTTCACTTGCTGATTGGGCTATGTCCGTAGATGTGTTTGAAAAACGAGTTCGACCAACGAGACCTTTAAAATCCAACAACATTCAGTTCTTTCCGAGGAATCCTGAAATAATAAATTTGTATCCGGCGATGGTAAGCTTATATTTAATAAACACAGCTGATAGCGTACAGCGTTGTAAACAACCAAAAATATTGACGAGAATACTTGCTAAAACTTCGCCTGAAATCCTTTTATCACGAATACGTCTTCTACAAGCTCTATGGGATGTAGAAAGGAAAAAAAGTTCTCGATAATAACATTTACAGTACAGTTTTTCACCTATCATTTGCACTCACCGTTGGACGCCACGTTGACATAGCTCTCGTGTTTGGATTTCCCATATAAGGAGGATCTTTCGTTCGCATAGTTCAATCAGCAATCGAAGTTTGATTCGAATATTTAAAACATGATTGCATTATTCGAAACAACTAACGGGTTCAAAGTTCAAATAATCAACTCATTAATGTAATCTAGGGGGTACGCTTGACCTGACTTGACTGTAATCGCGTTAAAGGCATAACAATCAAAACTTAAAAGATTCCGGAAGGTGAATTTTCAAGTGATAAATAGGAGGAGCGAAATAATTTGCTCAGGAAAAGCTTCAACCTTGGGGGGGAGTGAAACACGAAAATTTGGTTTATCAACGGAGTTGATAATGTAAATTGACCACCGTACAGGGATTCGATTAGCTGACGTTTCGTCGGAGCGAATCGAGGAATTGTGGGTTGTGTATGGTTTATATACAGAAAATGGAGCTACGCTATTGGTGGTAACATGGTAACGTGAAAAACAGGAATAAATTAATTGAATGAAAAGCGCTCGTTGATACCGTGGGGATTAAGAGTGCCAATTTGAAAGATCAGTTTTTGCTCGAGATTTTTACGGCTTTCCGTGGTACCTTGATGTAGGGAAAGGCCGGAGATCGACATGTGTTGTTTGGAACGGTTAGGGAGATTAAAATGCCGAGCGACAGGTTCGGATGCGTCTTTGTCATCTTTCTCAACATCACGAAGATGTTCTCGGAATCGGTCACCTAGTCGTCTTCCTGTTTCGCCGATGTATAACTTTTTGCATAATGTGTAGGTTATGCAATAGATAACATTTGCGGAGGTACACGTGAAACGATCAGTGATCTTAACAGATCGCTTAGGGTCCCGATATTTTGTCAGTGTTTTGAATGAAAGGACAAGTTTTGCATCGCGAGCGCGCGCATTTAAAAGTGCCAGGTTGTTCAGTTGTTTTGAATGCGCTTTTAACTAGAAAGTTACCTAAATTTTTGTCGCGTTTGAATGAAATCAGCGGTGGTTCCGAAAAGATTCTAGCAGTTTCTGGATCATTTTGCAGTATCTTAAAGTTATTAAGAATGATGGCTTTAACTGGGTTATTATGCGGGTGAAATGTGAGGGTGAATGGAA
>JAEMWC010000890.1:17500-65000 GCA_016490735.1 Pachyseris speciosa
TTTTTACTAAAGTGGATGAGCTTACGTATTTTGAGGTGGTAGAAACCTCTACAACACAGGGCAGTGAGGGGAATTAAATAAATTGAAGCTTGACATTTGGTTTAATCGTTGTTACTTTTGCGTTCAGGAATGAAACTTGTATTTTTCTCTCGACTAGAGATAAATAACAATCATCTCTACTCGTTTGGGACGCAAAGAAGTACTTGAATTGTTTCTTTGTTTTCTTAAGCTTACGTTGTTTTGCTTGCAAAGGAACGAGTGTTTTTACTTCGCTTGGCTGACTGTTTTTCGACCTCGGTGCCTTAGCAGCGTTACGAAACTTTTGCCCTTATCTTTTTAACACGTAATCGCAATGAATCCTCTTAAAATTGAGGATTAAATCCCCGGCTAAAGGATCAACATTTTCATCCAACATCGTCAGTTGTCAAACATAACGTTGGGTGGCTAAACGCACAAACAATGTTTGACCAAACACTAGACAGAGTGAGTCCACAGAACGCGGATTTTTTTGCATATATCGCCGAAATTTCGACGTTTGGCATTTGGTTGCTTTTTACCGGCTGTACACGCTTTGTTGGTTGGGGTGGCTAAACGATCAAACATTTGTTTTTAACGCGAAATGTTGGATGAAAATGTTTGATCTAGATAGAACATGGGAAGCCATTTAAGAATAAATGCAATGTTTAGAAAGGGGCTTAACGGTCAAACACGTTGTTGGATGCAAATATTTGTTCGCTTTTAGGTTGTTAAATTTGTTTTCGAAGAAACATAGGCGTCGTGTATTGTTTGATTATAACATCTTAATGTTTTGTTGTTTTTGAACCGCAGTTAATTCCTTTTGACTGCTCTAAACATAAATTAAATATTGGCGCAAGGAAAGCCATGCGAAGTTTTTCAATACCTGTGGAAAAAAAATAATCCTGGAGCTCCGCTTTTGGGCTGGGCTAAATCTTTAGATTAAGCTGGGATTAGACCTTAGACTAGTAAGGCATAACTTGTGGTAGTAGTCCTTCTTAAATCGTTCTCTAAACGCGTAAACTTGAAGGAAAAATGAATTTTTGTATGTTAGCAATAGGTGATAGTCACTACGACAAAAGCATTCTCGATCGATGAACTACGATTGCAGATCTTCAAAACTAACATAGAGCGAAAGCTGTGTGGTTGACAACGCAGTGCATCTAAACTGCTGGGAATTTCTAATTGCGGTCGGCATGCTATGATTTTTCCTGGGGGTGAGGGTGCTGAGGGAGAATCAGGTGAACAGAATCATCTTAAGTCTTACAAGATGAAAGGTGCCTCTCAATTCTCTTCCAATATTTTGATCTTTTTTAATGAGTGTCTTAAATGTGTAAGCACCATGTTATAATTAAAAGATATGGGGTCACCATGTTCGATGAAATGGTTTATGCTGTTTTGGCTGCAAACTACTACGCCACGGAAATGAACAAAACGTGTTTACCAATAATAACAAATTTCTTTGATACCATTATTGTAGTATCATCTCCTCAAGAGGTGTGCCATTTATTCCTCAAGCAATCCTTCAAAATATTTATAATTGCCGCAATTAAAATGTAGGAAACTGGATTCAGTCCCTTTAATCACAATATCCTTGGTTATCTTATAGCCCGATGGGACAGAACTGTTCAACTTTGTCCACGGATATCGGTCTTGGGATGATTACCTGCGGAACATGGCAGCAGATGGTACATGGGGCGAACACGTCATTCTTCATGCTGCGGCAAACTGCTTTGAAACACCCATACACGTGATCAGCAGTCTGTCTCATGACCTGACCATTAACCCTGAACATGATGTTGGCGGCAGTAGCCAGCTTGTGCTGGGGCACGTTCACGAGCATCACTTTGTTAGCCTGCAACCCAAACCAGGTAAAAGAACTAACACACATCTAACTAAACATAAACCAGTTAGAGGGGTTTATTTCATTTTGTGTTTACTCACCAGTATCTCTACAAAGTTATTTATGAAAAGTCTTCTGACATGAAAGCAGGATATCAGATGGGACACATGGAACTTGATACTGTATTGATTTTCTGTGGCTGTTGAAACGTATCTGAAAAGTAACTTACTTTTCAGATACGTTTCAACAGCCACAGAAAATCTATGAGATGTAAAGTTTTCTTTTCATGCTTAAGATGCAAAATGGGCGACCCCGTAGAAACAACTGAAAATAAGTCCTAATGATATAACGCAATCAACTCATTGAAGTCAACATATTCATCGTGTTTTCAAGAATTTTGTGGATGCCCAATTTGAAGGGCCTACCCTGCACTTTCTTAATCACGCCCTCTTATGGTTCTTAGCAATGGTTTCCAGTTTGATGAATCAATGCCATTACTCCTTGTCACTTCACCTTCTAGACATTCCAATCATACGCATTGGTAAAGAGGTTGTGGCGTTATACGTTATGATATGGCTACAGTAAAACCGGTTATTCACAATGTAACTTATCTTCGTTGAGATTGATGTGTATCGCAAGCACGTTTCGCCGCAGAGCTTTGCAGAAATTGGAGTAGTTCATTTTTAGTCGAAAGTAACTAATTTTTATCATTGTAGAGTTCTTGTATTAGCGTGGATTCCCTTTTTGGAAGCTTTAATGTCTTCTAAGAGGTTTTTTAATGTGGCGGATCCAAGCTAATTGACTAGCAACTGGAAACTGAGACGTAATTAAGACGTGAAACACAACATGGGGGTCACCAAACTTGCTTGTGAGATAAACACAGTTAGACAGTGACCATAACTTGCTTAGCAATGAAAAGGCAACGTGTAGTATATCAAGTTAGAAGGACTGAAAATTATTGATCCATTAAACAACAGGGTCGCGAAAGTACTTCAAATCATTCGGGGTACCTAAAGAATCTCAGAATAAATACTCCGGTGTATTTTATCAATGCAGATGACGGAGTAAAGGAATTAGAGGAACAAGAAGGAAAGTCAGACCAAGAACAGAAGGTAGAGGGAGCAGCAGAAGAAGATGCAGGAGATGAAGTGAATAAAGCAGAAAGTGAAGAAAGGGTAACATCTGCAGAGCCCAAAACTGTGCAAACAGAAACTGAGGATTTTGAGGCAGCAGTCGATGAAATGGCGACAGCAGCAACTTCTGAGGTCACTGAACCAGCAAAAGCTGACGTGGCGGAGTCAGAAAATCCTGAGGTAACGGAAGATGAAAGTGGTAGAGAGGACACCAAGGTGGCATCAGCAGATACGGAGTCGGTAGGATCAGTAGATGATAGCGATGGTAAAGTAGCAGCAGATGTAGAGCCAACAGAAAAAGCGGAAGAGGAAGAAGCTAAAGCCGCTGTAGATGGAGATGCACAAACTGCCGATGAAGCACAAGTTGAAGTAGCAGAAGAAGCAGAAGCTGAAGTAGATGAGGAAGCAGACACTGAAATGATGGAGGAACCTGTGCATGTAGCACAGAAACCTAAAGAACATGAGGCGAAAATGGCAGCAGCAGATGTCGAATTGCCGAAACCAGCAAATGCTGATGAGGAGGTGAAAGCAGCGGACACTATCGCCATGGAGGCGGTCGATGCTGAAGATAGAAAGGAAGTAGGTGCTGAAGCTACAGAGGGACCAGAGGCCGAAGGAGTGAGGGCGACATCTGTTGAAGTGGCTGAGGAAGAAGAATCTCAATCAAGGGAAATAGCAGATACGGAGGTGGCAGAGACAGCAGATGCTGAAATGGTTAACGTAAGCCACACCGCAGCAGCCAAAGAGGAAGAAGTTCACAGCGTGGAAGTAGAAAAAGCAGATGCTGATGTGCCAAAGGAGGAGGCAAGTGATTCTGAATCACGTGAGGAAACAGGTGAAGGAGTAGCGGAAGCAGCAGTAACTGAAGTGGCAAGTTCTGCGGAAAGTCAAGTGGCAAAAGTAGCTGATGCTCAAATCGCATAAACAAAGATGGTTAAGTGGATAACGCAGCAGAAGCTCAGGTGTCTAAAAAAGCGTCAGCCGTGACGCGCCCTTACATGCAAAAAGAGTAGTCGTAGTGCAATGAAATATTTTACTCATCTTGCTTTGAAATGGTAGCTTAGTTGTATTGTTTATTCACGAACTAGTAGTCATTTTAATGTGGATCACGAGGTTTCGTCCCATCTGCTGGTTTTCACTCAGGCTATGGTGCCGACTGGCAACCTAGTGTTATAAGTAGCACAATGACATTGGGTGACTAACAGATTTCCATTAATAGCAATTAATAACGGGATTGAGATTCGAGAAGCATGGAAGTCCACAATTAAACAACAGTAAAAAGGTTTGAAATGAACCAATCACCAACCGCCACTCTGCTACGCGGACAGGTGACATCATCGACTGAAGAAGTATGCTCGAAATGTCGTGATTCACATCCAAGTAACGACATGTATATTAAGGTACACGATAAAGCCTTCGCTCTCAAGTAGCTAACGTCGCTAAATTTAGTAATTGAGTTAGGCTAGACCCCCAGTCCTGTATTTCATGCAGACTCAATTTGCGTTTTACGGGTTATTATATTGTAAACTGTATACTCAGTAAGCACAGCCTTATTAAGGTGTATTCGGTAGGATTGTAGTAGGGTCATGCAGGTACGGGGTAAAGTGGGGCTCACACTTTTTTGTCTAGAGTAGACTTGTAATTTGCATGCATATACTCCTTGCCCTTTGTATTCGTCAGGCAGCAATCATACTTGGTGCTCTTTTTTCAGTGTTGAAAGGACTGAATACCAAAATGTCGCTATGCTTGCCTTATCTTGGTGCAGTAAGTGTTTTCAGATTGTTCTGTGCACAGTGCATGCACTGAAAGGTAGAATAGATCTCTATGTATTGAATTTGTGCTCATAGGTGGGTATTGACTCCACCTAAGTGCTGTGAAAAACAAATATGAATATGAAGGGCGTGCGGTATTTAGACGGCAAATAAGTCACTATTAACTAAGAGTGTTTAAATTAGGTGTGGAGGCAACATTTCAATACGAGCAGAGCGTTGTTGATAATAAAGTTTTTGATGAAACCAGTTGGAAAGCGGTAAAAACATTGACGACAAACTCTTATAGTTTGGGAAACGTCTGCTGCTATGGAGAGTTCCGTAAATCGTTGCGATTTCAAGGTTGGCACCGCTCTCGAAAAGAGACATTTTGTGTAGCTTACGGTATATGCATTATCTATTACCTATTATCCACTGCAATTAAGTGTTCTTTTACTACCAGCCAATTTTACATATACCAACATAAAAAGTGATTTAATCAGGTTCTGTATCCTAAGCCGCAAGGTTAAGAAAGTCCACGATGAGTATACTTTAAGTATACCCAGAGTGTAATGTTCCGTAACCTCGTGTCCATTATAAATAACGAGGCGTATCTGAATATCGACAGATAGAAAAGTTCTTCAAAAGGGGAATGGAAGCATGGATAACTTTTGATTCAAAGTGTGTCTTAAGCAGCTTTTATGGACGTAGATGGGGCAGTGATTACTATTTGGTTAGAAACTGAAAAATGACACCACCCTGCAAAAAGATTCGGAAACGGTCACTCATGCTGAGTTAAAACTCAGCAAAATGGAAGGTGCCCCCAAATTTAACATGTCTGTATGAACTGGCTCCTGATTGCACAAAAAAAATCCTCTCTCCTAGAATTACAGATAATCTGTAACTAGCCTTTGCTTTTTGGTAAAAAAAGGGTTATGTATAATCACTATACTTTGAGAAGTGTTCATGTGAAAGTCCTTTAGTGGCTCATAGGACTTTTTGAAGGACAAAAGTGCACTAAGTTTGATCCTTTGTAGGAAACGCAATATTGTTTACCCTGACAATACAATATGGTACCCGTTTTCTTGTAAAGCAATGCTGTTAATTTGATAAATAAAATAATTGAGAGAGATAAAAAGGTGAAGTGCTTGGAATTACTTGGAATTGCATAACCTGTGCAATGTGCAAAAAGTTACACATCGGTGAAACAGGAAGAAGACTACGCGACCAATTCCGGGAACACCTACGTGATAGATGACAAAGACGCATCCAAACCAGTCGCCCGGCATTTTAAGGTTGCCGTATACCTTTAGGGTGTCTCTAATCTAAGGGCTGTAGCGGCTCCGTACTACAGCCCAGATACCATAAATCCTATATCAAATTAAAGCTAATGGTACTAGCTATTCGAATATTTCATTAATTTTGTAAGATTAAGAGTCTAAACTAGAAGGTCTAAATCAACTTTTGAAAGCTACAACTAAATTTGATTTTTTATATTTGGGGAAGTTGATATTTTTCTGAAAGTCTGGAACCCAGAAGCTAAAAAAAAGCGTGTTGGGGTTTTCCTTTATTCGATTGCCTTCAAAAGTTACAGAGCATTTTCATATTCGCTAGAAAAAATATCGACCGACCGCCGGAAATGGCTCTTACCGAAAAACGGTTTTGAATTATCTAATTCCCCAAAATGTTTTTGTTGAAGATACGTTAATCTAGCGGCTGTTCAAATTTCATCAAAATCGAACAAATCGCTCTTGAGTTGTAACTCTCGAAAGTGTTCCCTTCGAGACAAACAATAAACTTTCCGAAAACAGCGCTAAAAAAAATTTTTCACTACACAAACAAACACCGCCCCCAAACACCTCTAGTGACGATCGGCCAATCAAGTGCAATGTACGCTAACTTTTCTTCCGGTCACTTACTGCGGAAATTTTCCGCGTAATTTTATCTCCACACAAACACTCGTGCTTCAAACGGTTCATTGGTTTATTATTATGTCCCATACTGTCCGTCTTTGACTTTGTTTACTTGACCCACAGTCAAGCCGAAAAACTAAAGCGCACATCCTTCATAAAGCAAAGCAACTTTTTCCGCATCCAATATTCCCGCGCAACTCGCTTGGCTGCATTCGCATTTTAAAATATACCGTTAACGTCGACTTTTTAATGGAATCTTGTTTCAAGTGCGATCAGCTACGACAAAAGAAAAACTTTTGTTCTTGTATGTCAGCTTCACTATTCTGATCCTCGTCATACAAACCTGTCACATACTGGGGTGATAAACAATGACCCTTCCACGCGCTAGAAATTGGCCTATTGCGTCTGATGATTTCTAAGGTATCAGGCCCTTCAAACAGTAAAGAATATGAACTGTATATAGATTGCATACTGTGACACCAGTGATCAATACGTTAAGGCGTCGATGTCGACGGGCCAAGGAGAACATGACGATTTCGGAGAGAAGTAAGCTAAATAAACCGAGGCCTGGATATCAAAGGGTTAATCTATTCAAAATATTTACTAGAAAAGCTTAACATCATATTGATCCACTGAACATTGTTAGTCTGAATATTTTAATCCCATAAAATATCCACATTAATTAACAGCAGATTTTACAACCCGTCTGGGCGTGCAAACAAGCCCTTAACATGTAACTCACACAAAAAGGCAAATTTCAAAGCCAGACAATCAGACAAGGTTTCAGACCTTGCAATTCTTTTTCTGTTTATTGAGCTATAAATTCCTTATAGCTGTGTGCCTGCCTGCAATATAGTGGATTAGTGGCTGCGATACTGAACTCATAACAGACAGGCCACTTGGGAAAGGTTAGTTTTGTCACGAAGAATATTCTTATGCAAGAGCTCAGAATTGACCGAGGTCCAGTATATATGTAAATTTGGAGGGTTGAATATTTTCCCCAGTGGTTACTCCTAGAAAAATTGGGTGGGTGTGTGCGGCCCCCTTCTTGAAACCCCTACCCTATTTCAGACCAGAATCTGCGATTTTCCCTAACAAGACCAGATCAAAAATTCGATACCTTTTTTTTTCCGACCTATTTCAGATCTATTTCACGTACACGGTTGGCGTAAACATAATTTGATAAGGAAGTTTGTTGGTGGTCTTCTCGCCTTGTGATGAAGTAGCTTCTTCTAAAAACATACCCAATTCAAGACTAGAGTGCACAAACCATACCCTATTTCAGACCAAAATGGTCATAACCGATACCCTATTTCAGACAGGCTAAAAAACGTTTTTCGTCTATTTTCAAACCGGCTAAAACACCATACTCT
Organism: Pachyseris speciosa; assembly: GCA_016490735.1. NCBI lineage: Eukaryota > Metazoa > Cnidaria > Anthozoa > Scleractinia > Pachyseridae > Pachyseris > Pachyseris speciosa. The sequence continues at coordinate 25,526 of JAEMWC010000890.1, forward strand.
TTGATCCCGCACATACCTGTGTAGTCCACATAAGGGAGTACCACCCCCCCCCCCCCCTCCCTCCCACCTCACCGGGAATTTTCCAGACCTGAACATTGTAATAACGGGGTATGTTAAATACCTGGGGTTAAATAATTGTGTTTATATAGATTGTAGGTAATCAATTTCGCTTTGGGCAGGCTCGTGAGGTTTGAATTCCTTATCCACAGACAAATTTGAGCCGCGCAGATCTGTTGCTTGTCGCCGCTGCTTTCACGGCTTAATTTTCTTGGAGAACAAATAACGGATAACGGTAATCAAAATTCATTCTGGGAACAATGGCCTCTTGATCTCATCTAACAATTTTGATATCATGTCGCACGTTAGGATCAGGGAGAACGCATATAAAATTCTAGTTTTAATTAGGGAGAGAAGGACATGTTTTTACCAATTCAACTTACATTGCAGATGAAATCCTATAGCGTCATCAACTTTAGTGTTATCTCAACCACACTGGTTTAGAGCCATAGGAGAAACTAAACGACGACTAAATGACTGTTTTAACAAACATCGCAGAACAGTTGACATTAACAAACCAACAGCTCTAAATCAATTGCAGTATCAGAACATTTTCTTGTTTGTATTTATTATTTCTAACCTCTTTTGTACAATGTTTAAGTATAGACAAGAGGAAACAGACATTAGTTTGAAGCTCCATACACATTCAAAAAGTGGAGCACACACGACAGTTCTACCGACTCCGTTTATAGTGCAAATCTATCGATATTTTGCTCCATATACCAACGGTGTACAGTTTCTCAATTGCTGCCGGCACCCACGGTTACAGAAATTTCCTCGATCCAGTGTTGGAGGATTTGAATGAAATAATATTGAACTCTCAAATAATAACTGAATGATATTGTATTTTTGCCGGGGCTTCAATTTGCAAACTGACGATTTTCTTAGTCGCTGCCGGGTTATCAATTTTTTTACTTTGCTGTGTACGTACACTTGTTTATGGAAATTACAAAAGGGAACATAGAGCAGAAGTAATCGTTTTATCCGGGTTTCCGAATTAAGCGGACTCACAGCGATTAACGTGACGAACACGTTTTTTTTTCCTTCGAAACAAAAACAAACATACAAGAGGGTAGCAAAGGGTTTATACGTGACGCGTGATGTGGGCAAAAATTGGTGCGTGAAACGTAAAAGGAACTAAAAGAGATACGTGATTCGTTAATTTACAATGCGCATGACGCGTGATTTGTCTTTGGAGGTACGCGGGACTCGTGAATTGATATCTTTTAGTTTCGTGAAAATGTCAAAATTTCCTATCGCATCACTTAGAAAACCATCGGGACCGTCTGAAATTAACAGACTGAGAATAACAGACTTTTAGACGGATCCAACGGTCAAGCGTTGTGAAGCACTCAAGGTACCACATCCCCGAAAGGTCAACATGACAGAGCGACCGTTAAGGGATCTTGAAACATTTCATGATTAATTTCTCATTTATTACCACATCTGCTTGAGCCGGTGACTTTCCATTCTAATAAAAGTTCTGGATTATCAGTTATTTTGTGATTCTCACTGTGTCTAGCGATATTTCCATCCACTTCTTGCCATGTTGTCAGTTCTTTTACAATCATTTACGAATCGTTCACTCAGTCCAACTAGACCAGAAAGCTGTCTTGACGAGATCAAAGGCTGTTAGTTTGTGTAATACGAAGTTTCTGAGTTTTCTCTTGTAGAGGGGAAAAGAAATAAAAAGTCACTGAATTCAGTACTTGTATCTGTGCGCAGCTCTGGGACAGTCTGTCTTCAAGAGTGAAACTGACCAACAGTGTTGCCCATTTCAAGAGTGAACTGAGAAAATTAGACTTTTAACTTTTTGCGCATTTTATCCCACCAGTATTCTATTAGGTTTTCTGATTTTATTGTTTGTTGATGAGATGATTCTTTGTGTCAATGTTTAAGATTTTCAACTTTGTAATGTACGTAAATTTTATATTTTAGGAACACACGTACCTATTTTGAACGAGCTTGTATAGCTCCTTGACGTTACGTGTTTAAATAAAGTGTTGTATTGTATTGTAACATAGGTTTTTTAAATATACAGCTAAATATAAACTGGAAAGCGCATTGATAACTGTCGATATTTTTCGCATATTCTCTCTCACTAACGCAAAAGTTGACTTGAATTTACAGCAATTAAAACACATAGCAGGCTTTGATTTGCCCCTCAGAATACTGAAAATCGCATCAGTCCGAGGACTAAAATTTCAAAATTTCACGGGGGAACTTGCCCCTGGACCCCCTAGATACTCTCGCATCGGCGGTAGTTTATTCCGGTCGGCTTCCTAGTCTTAGACCCATCCCTGCTTAGGGAAGTCACTATCGCCTCAGTAAACCTCTCTGTACTGAAATTAAAAGAACGTGAAAAGCCTATCGTTAGCAACGGATGGGATTTCACCCTAATGACAGAATCAATACCATCGTGTTGCGTAACCAGTCTGCCTCATTGCCTGATGAAACGCGAGCAGTGACAAAGGGGCACCCAACGAGCCAAATAAGCCAAAAGCTGTAGAAAGGCATTTTTAAGTACCCTATGGTGTTTGAAGTATGTTTAAAGTGATGTTTTCATTATCTAGAAGAATTTCATCTGTTCGGATTCCCTAGCTGAAATTTTAATTGCCCGAAAATATTAGGGAACAAAATCTTCCTTTGAGAAAATGCTAGTTGAAGTTAACTTTCTAGGGAACCTTTTTTCTTTACGAAAATGCTAGCAGACGTTTTTGACTACCAAAAACAGCAATAACGACCTTTCCGAAAACCTCAGGGGTTATGATTTCCGCATTACGAATCTTTTAGGCCACGTTTTACTTACGAAAATCCGAGTGCATTCTTTAATCGACGCCGAAAGCCTAAGGCCAACTACCCTCCACCGAACAGATATCTACCGAAACTTGTCGTTGGGTGCCCCTGAGTGACAGTCGAAACTAGATACTATTATTGCATCTGCGGCGATGAACAACTTCCACGTATGACTCTGGTCGCTTAGCTCCTTGTTTCTGACGCAAGACAAGGTGAAAGCTGGGGTTTACGGTCATTTCAATTCGTGACTCGTGAAAGTTTGCAAAAAGTATACGTGATGCGGGTATATTCTTAAAATTCGTGCGTGGAACGGGATCACGAACCCCCCTTTGCTAACCTCATACAATTTGCAGGCTTCAGAACAATGTTTACTGTTTTAACCATAGTTCAAACCTCACGCTCATCCAGATAGCCTCGTACTGAAAATTAATGTTCTTTAAGTGTTTCAAACGTGACAATGAACGTATTATTCGTTCACTAGTAGAGTCCAAGTCCTTGCTCTACACTGACATTTTCAGTTTGCTTTCAGCAGATCTGATCGCATGAATGGGGCGAATGAAAATACGGTATACAGTGCGGAGATAACCAGTGTATGTAAAGCCACAGGAACCCACACAAACGGTGAGGCTGTTGGGTATTTTGAATTTAGTTGAAATGTATGGGAATATGGAAAAGGTTCATATTATCGTAATATGCTACGGTTAGTATTTACATATAAGATCAAAATAGACGCCTTTTTACCTGAAATGTTGTGTATTGTCGTTCTTGTAGCTGAAAACGACGAATTTTAGCGATTTCAAGAGTTTTGCGTGTGACGTTTACCTGAGCGTATAGTGATCTATTTCCATTGGTCTTCCCTTCACTCTTTAAGCTATGGGAGACAAAACGTTGGTGGAGCACGCGGGAGATAAAATTACTCCCTGCAACGCATGAGCAACATACTTCCTCCCAAACTAAAAAAAAAAAAAATGGAATTAAGCTTGTGAAGAGCCTGCGGGAAAAGCACAAACAAATTGCTTTAATGCGTTATCTAACCTGAAGGGTTTATCTACCATCCAGAGATTAAGGAAACGGTCGTCATAACAGAGACGGGGTTTCTGCGGTTCAACTGTCAAGGGCAAAACAAGATGAGGGGGGGGGGGGGGGGCTTACGTGGTCCACTCTGCCCCATAGGGAGATAGCGCCTGATGCTAACCTATCTAGGATTGTGCGAGAAATGAATTCCACGAAAGGCTTACACGAGTGATGGTTATCAAAAACTGCTCTAGGCGGAATGCCCGAGTCATACTCTCCTCCCTTGTAGCTTCCTTTATAGTGCCGGAAGTACTTGTACACGTCTAATCCGATCGAGAACTTCAACAGCCCTCGGAAAAGTCTCAGAGCCAGAAAGCAATTGGTCCCATGCATCGACATGCATGTGTAGACCCCCAGATTGAAAGGAATCTGGATCACGGAAGGCGAGGTTGGAGATATCCCCAAACGCTTTCCCAGCAACCACGTCAGAAATGTACATTGGCAATAGGTGCGTAATTATAGGCTGCCACACCCTGGGCCTTCAGAGCACTGCCGTCTGGAGAAACCCATGATTCCTGATTGACCCGCACTTGATATGGATCGAAACCTGAATCCAATTCCCATTGTGAGGTATGATAACTTAAAAAACGCTTCGAGTGTCGAGACTGGCGGGAAAAAAAAAAGAGGAAAACGTGAGAAAGACGAAAAACCGGATAAACAAAACGAGCAAGACGCAAGAAAAGGAGCAAACCCAGGGAGTGACAGCCTTGGCGCCCGGATATCCAAGAGGTTGCTAAGAGACCCCTCCAAGCACTGTCACCGGGAAGAGAGAAAAAAAAAAAAAGAATAAAAGAAAAGAAAAAGAAAACCGGACCCAGAACCCTCGGGAGTTAAGAAGAAAAAAAGGAAGGCGCAACGTGGCGGAACGAACAGTTGTTTGCTGAGCACGAGAAATATAATATGCAAATATATATAAGGCGGGGAATAATACGATATCAAGAATACTAATTGGCGAACTAACCCCCGCGCTCCGAAACAAGTCAAGGAGACTAACAAAGATTACAGAGTAAATCATAAAGCCCTGCGGCGCTCGGCAAAATAATCTCTTCGCCAACTCGGTCGTCGACACTTTATCGTGAACCCTGTGGCTTACGAAATTTATTCAATTATTTATTTATTTAAAAATATTTAAACAGGTAGCCCAATTCAGTAAAACTAGTTTAAATGGGGACCTGTAAATAAAGCGCAAATAATCATTATGCCCGCCAACCCAGTGGCTCTCTTAACTCATATCGTCAACTCTGTGACCCACAAAAAACAGTGAAATACTCAGTATACCGTCCATCCCTGTAGCCCGTATTGTCAACTCTGTGACTCACTCAAATAATAGCGTAAAAATTATTATACTCGCCGTATCTGTGGCTCTCTTAACTCGCATTGTCAACTCTGTGACTCATTGAAATAATAATGGATAAGCATTATACTCGCCATCCCGGTGCCTGTCTTAACTCGTATCGTCAACCCTGTGACTCACGAATAACAGTGTAAATAATAATACGCCATCCCTGTGGCTCTCTGAAGTCGTATCGTCAACTCTGTGACTGGCACAAATCTCCGACTAGAAAGAATTGCAGCCTTGACTGCTCGCCAACAAAACTACCCAATCTAAAATGTTGGTACAAAACTATCGAAGAACATTAAGGTCACCACTAGCACGTCGCTGTCCAGCTCAATAGCTGAATGATCTCGCTTACTGGTAACCGGCTCAGGTCAGAGAGCCACGTGCTGACGGTACTGGAGTTACAGGCTGCGAGGAAGAAGTAGAAGCTTGAGGACCTGGAGCTTGACAAGCTGCCGTTTGTTTCGGAGCTGAACTGAGGGCCTGCCTAGCCAAACCAATGTCGCCCACGAGCGGAACGCTTGTAGAACTTTTCGTTGAAGGTTCTGTCATGCTACCGGTTCGACTCCTCGTGTGAAGTGACGCTAATTAATATGCGAGCTAGCCGATAAACAGTGGGAAAGACCGCTGAAAATAGTAGAAAGAAGAGGGATGAAAGATCTGACTTCCACGATTTTGGACTGGTCCAGCGCCGAGCCGATCAGGAAATTCCCATCGCATACCTTCCAAACCACGCACTGGGCAAGCTGAAAGCCAGAGGTTTCTTGTCGTACCATTATATTCGAAATCCGTCCGAAACTCAAAGCGCTAGGCCTCAAATAATATCGAGAAATCTAGCAATCGAAGATCGAAGGATCCGTAGCTGGACTTTAGTGTGCTGGCTGTAACAGTCACGCCGTTTGCTCCCTTCCGATTGGATAATAACAAAACAATGCCCTTTCAAAAAATCGTCCCGAGGGAAGGGGAGGTAGGGGCAAATAAACAGCAGCGATCTTTCTACCAACCAGCCTGTTTATTTGCCCCTACTTCCCCTCCCGCGGGACAAATTTCTCTCTACTATATGCTCAGGTAAACGTCGCGCGCAAAACTCTTGAAATCGCTAAAATTCGCAGTTTTCAGCGACAAGAGCGACAATATACAACATTTCAGGTAAAAAGACCTTTATTTTGATCTTATATGTAGATATAAACCGTAGCATATTACGAGAATATGACCTTTTCGATATTCCCATACATTTCAACTAAATTCAAAATACCCAACGGTCAGACAGTTTGTGTGGGGGCCCTGTGGTAAAGCGAGGTTATGTTTGTATGAGAGCGTGCTACTCAGATAAAAAAAAAAATGTCCATTGTCGCCTTTTCGTGGTACCTTGATATAGGGAAATGTCGATCTCTGCCCTTCCCTGCATCAAGGGAGCACGGAAAGCGGCAAAAATCTCGAGCAAAAACTTACCTTTCAAATCGGCCCACGATACCATGTTACCACCAATAGCGTTTATGTTATCACCAATAGCGTAGCTCCATATTCTGTATATTTAAATCCCCCGGGGTGGGAGGGGGGGGGGGGGGGGCGAGGAAAGAAGGAAGGCGTAACTTGTTCCCATTACCCCCCTCCCTCCAACCCTTAAAATTAATATTTCCAATGTTATGCATGGTTGTAGCCAGGTGGCTGTTAAAGTATGCGCAGACAGAAATCGGAATGAATCATTAAACAGTTTCAGAAAAATATAGAAGCTAAATACAAGATTTTCATGTACCTGACTGAACATCAAAATAAAAAAAATAGTTTCTTCCTTAAATTTTTTTCAATTATATTTAAAGTAGTTGTGTTGAATTAGATCACGCTTTTCACAGTGAGTGACGTTGCTTTCAGTTGCGGTTTCGATAAGTTGTTTTATGTCAGCTTATGTCAACAGCTTACTCAACAAGAACGGAAGAAAAAAGAGATATCAGCAACAGAGAGAAAAAATGTAACTAACTGCTACAACCAGTAAAAATCCATTTTGTTCCGCTGAGATGATATGAAAGGGTTTTGATGTACACAGCCAATTCTTTCTTCCTCCAGTAACGATGACAGCGTTGTTTCTTTACGAAGAATGCGTTGCATTGTTTTGTTGGTAGCATATTATTCAGTGCTGTATTCAGTGATGGTTATTGTCACATTATAATTCAAAACATCACGCCCTAATTCATGTTAGACTCGAACTTTGATCAGAGAGCACGATGTTCCATTTATTCAACCTATTGATATGATACTGGTAACCGTTTTTGTGCGAGTGTGGATGTGAATAATAATTAACTGCAAACTGAGTGGTGTTAAAAGGAAGCGATGTACCGCGGTTTTGACTCGTAGTTGTTCGCAAAGCCGGCTTATTTAAGGCCGCGATTCCACAATGCGTTTGACAGCTTGCAGCTATTGGAAGATAAAACGATTTGCATTGATGTCGCCACTCCTCGGGAAAAGGAAAAATCAGAGAGGTACGTAAAACGTAGTTATATATAATATATGCACGTGACACTTACGTTGATAGTATTTTTGTGGACCATGCATTGTCCTTGAGATAAGCTACAACTACACCAGTTCTAAGGAGAATTTGTATACTTATCCCATGGTAGATATCAAAATTTGTTAGCTGGAAAGTACGATTGTGAATGACTCAAAACGGATACCCGACGGACTCATAAAATAGCCGAACAAGAGTTTTGGTTCAGTTTTCTGAGTTCTCTTCTGATAGCGTACTACACGGTGCGAAACACGTGTTTTTCGAAGTCAAATGAATTTTAAAATTAATTAACATGGTGTTTATCTATTGTTATAATAAAGTTTCGATATAACGCGCGCTCTGATTGGTTAAAACAGCGTGTTTTATGACAGTACAATGCACGGCCAGCTACGCACTCCATCGACCCAAATGGAATTTCCGAAGTTTTCTGCCCTTGGTTTTATTTTGACCAGACTTCTTGTACGACCTAGAAAACGAGTATGAAAACGAGCGTTAGTCTCAATGGATTTGGAAGACGCTTCTGCCGGTAAAACCACAAATAACAGCATGAAAATCAAGAGTATTTTCAGAAAATTGCTGAAATTTGAAGTTGAAGTTGAAGTTAAATTTGTCCGAGTCGCGCAGCAATTTCAGTAACTTCTGAAAGCGCAATTAAAAAACCTTAATTTTACGACGACTCATCCGATTTGTGTTAATAACATAGGGTAAAAATTTCTTAACACTGACGAGGCACGTCGAAAAACAGTCAGCCAAGCAAAAGTAACAATACTCGTTCGTTCGCAAGCCAAAGAAACAAATAATTCAACTTACTGTTTATAAATTTGCGTCCAAAACGAGTGTTGATGATTATTATTTACATCCAATCGAGAGATAAATCTGAGTTTCATTCTTAACAAAAAGTAACAACAATTAAACCAAATGTTAGAAGCTGAAATTTATTATTGACCTGTGGCCGTAGAGGTTCCACTTGAAAATACACATCCACTTATTCCTACTTCTTTCGTGCTCTCGCCACTTCCTTGCGTGCCTTATAACAGAACAAAGCACGGTTAGGCTTTTTTATTTGTTAAAAGAATTCTGTTTTTCTAAACAAAACACTCAAACATTACAATTATAAACTTCGGAGTAGTTCATGCCAGCGTCTTCAAATGGTGCTCTGCGTTTTGGATTTTAGTGCTTTTGTCCTCAGTCAGTAAATCAGGTTCAAACACAAGGACCAAAGTCGCTCAAGGCTGCATAAAAGACTGAATTTTTTTTAATAATGTTTTTCAACGTCTTACTTATTTCATTTCATTGTCACTTTTGTAATGTTAAGCAAAGCAATTTGCAACGAGTGAGTACTCTTTAATTTCTCCACAGAGAGAACGGAGATACATTCGTTTCAAGCTTAATTAAAAAATTAACCAATCATTTGATTACTATTCCTAACCTATGCATATATGCTTAGGAAATACCGTTTTTGCTTTATGATTTATTTCTTTTTCAAAGTTTGTGAAACTGAAGTCATAATAATGTCTGAACAGCACCAACTGGTGTGTTGTACAATTATCAAAGTCAGAAAACCGACTGCAAATTCCGAATTCCGAATTTCGTGTAGTGTCATTTGGAAACTGTCAGGGGCGTAGCGAGGTTTTTGAATTGTTGTAGGACTGGAGGGCCCAGTTGCACGAAGCATGGTTAGCGTTAAAACGGGGTTAAATGCCATCACAACCTATAGATTTTAATACATCTTAACCAATGGTTAGCGCTAACCATGCTTCGAGCAACTCAGCCCTGTTTTTAACGTGAGAGTCGTTATCACGCCGAAGGCACGTATCGAGCGCCGAAGCCGCGAGCTCCTAGGGGGTCCACGGGCATGCTTCCCCGGGAAATTTTTTTCCTGAAACCTCTAAATTTCATTCATTCCTTAGACTCATAAAGTATTTATGAAGTCAAGATATATACCCTGAATTTCACCATAATGTTAAACTAGAGGCCAAAATATTAATAATCCAGTATTCCCTAAGCAAGAAATCGCCATTTTGTTTGTCGTTACTGCAAATTGACCGTTTTATTTGCCATGAATGAATGTGATCTGGACTCCCCTTTACCATGCACACAAATTTGAGAAAGATAAAAGGTATTCCTAGAAGGGTTGCAATCCCTTATCCTACCCCTTGATCCGCCACGGTCTAATTTTAGATATATTAATAGAACAACTGATGCCACTAATCATTATGCATTTGCAGCTCGGCTGTCACCGTTTTGCTAAGGTGAGATCGGGAGTACAAAGGTTTAAAATGGCAAACCTTTTTTCTAGCCATTTAAGAAAAAAGAACTACTTGGTAGCCTAAAAGAGGAGCTCTATCCTCCTGCTTCCACAGGCTGCGAAATCGTCAAGGATATCCTCAGCATTCAAAGAAACTTCATGTTTATGAATATGCGTTAGCGCAAGCCCACTAAGACGATCCTCTTTCATTTTTTACCTCAAGTAGGTCTTGAGTCTTCTCAGGGCACTAAAAGACCTCTCTGCAGGGAGGGCTGTGGTGATTTGCAGGGTAAGCAGAGGTGTGAAGGCCCTTGAAATATTTAGAAACTCTTGTGGGTGGCAATAAGAGAGTGTTTCTGCAATGGTTGTCGGAAGATCTTACACTTTCTCCCATTGCCAGGGTACAGCCGCCCTCGTTTTCTGTCGGGGACCAGGTAACTCTACACTGCGCTGGCTAATAAATTATTAATAAGCCTGGACATTCATCTTAATTGCATGATTCAATCGACTTATAATGAGGGATTTGCATTGCTAACTTAAGAGCTAGCTTAAGATGTAGGCAAAGTACTAATGATTGAATCACCGTTTGAATGCGTTAGTACAGCTACATCTAGTTACTAGCTCATGTTTGCTACTGCTAAAAGTTTCATAATTCCAGTTTACGGAAGTTATTAAGCTTATTCAGATCGGACTTCGATGCAAAGACTCTAAGTTCTGATATCACTACACGTATTTGCTCACGGAACAAACTAGATAGCAACCATATAGCGCCGCGCGATAAAATTTGTGATATTATTAAAGATGGACAATGTACTGTATATTCTTGAAACAAAGTACGTGTAGAATAAAAATTCACACATTTTTCCTCTATCACATCGGTAGTATACCTGGCAATCGTTTTCTTTTTGGATCTTCGCTGTGTGTTTATGGTGCGCTGTATTGAAAATAAAATAAGTCGATATAACCTTACAGCGCTTATCAGTCACACGCGCCCTCCAACGGCTTTTTCCTTTTTCGAAAACTAAGTTTTGGTGGACGTCAATCAAATGTTTCCATGACAATATAGTCCTCGTTTCGTGTCAGTTTCACGGCCATGTTCCATCGTCGTTGTGATCAGGTATAATCGCTCAGTTATTACTAACAAAGTCGTTTCCAGTTTAATTCGTTGAAATGGAGGATTATTATGTCGAGACAACATGGTCTGCCTTTAATCACATAGCATGCAGAAACACTTTTTGGGAGCAAAACGTTTGTGAAGAAGACAGTGAAGAAGGCGATTCGATTGTACGTGAACACTGGAGCCGTAAGCGATCCGCCAAAGAGAAGATCAAAGAAACGAAAAATATCAGGTAGCTGAAAACATTGGCCTCAGAAAATAAGTCGAGTTGTGTGGAAATTGACTTTTTATCAGCTTTTTACGGATGTAGATTATTTAGGCGCAGAAAGTCATTCGTTATGATAATCCAGAGCTCTAGCTATCTTGACGAGTTGCAAGCGTGGTTGGAGTACGAGCGAGGTGAGGCGTATGCAATTGAAACCCTCAGCAGAACTTTACGACAAATGGGATTGACAGTACAAAAGGTACTAAAAGCCGGAAGAGATTAGCAGTCAAATTTGTGTAGTTCATCCTGTAATATTAAAAGGTTATTATTTAGTTCTCATGTTGTGGTTTGTATACACTGTTCGTAAATTTGTAGCCTCAAATCATTGCCCGTGAGCAAGACGAACGAAAAGGCACAGAGTTCAGCCGATTTACGTCTCAGTTTCAACCAGAACAGTTCCTGTTTCTAGACAGTCTAGTAAAGATGAAAGAGCAACTTGGGTACTCTGCGAGTAGTTCGTTTGATAAAAGAAATCCCGTTATTGTCATGGATACATTTGATTGACGTCCACCAAAACTTAGTTTTCGAAAAAGGAAAAAGCCGTTGGAGGACGCGTGTGATTGGTAATCGCTGTAAACTTAAGTGTATGACATTATTTAGTTTGAACATTAACGCATTAAGAAACTCCAAGGTTTCAAAGTTTCACCAACAATAAGTTATCCTTGTACCCTGCTGTATATCTTAATTATCTTTAATTAAAAAGCAGAAAAACATTACAAACCTTAATTTAGGAAAGAAACTGTCGAAGGCTCCGCTTCGCTATGTAACCGCTGTACGATTGTCGGTAGCACTTTTCATAGCGTGCGGGCTTCTAAGTTTTCCCTTGCTTTCGAGATCGTAATCTCACCCTTACAGAGTGGTTGCGATTGTTATAAGATACGTTGATAAATTGCGTTTCGTTTTTTATTATGCTGCGAAGAATTTCAGGAAATTGTTTATCTCTCACATCGGCGCAATAATATAGGACGGGTAGGCTGAAAATTTGTAGGCCCGGGGCTACGGGCCTATAGGCTCGCTACGCCCCTGACTGTACGACCCTCTTCAGCTTGCCAGTTTATTCATGCACATGAGACCAATCAGCCACCAATGACAATACACTAATTACCTTTTAATTTTCCAAGCGCTCAATGAAACATCCAACGGACAACTGGATACTCGCTGAACTCAAGGAACACATTGTGGAAGAGAAATTAAATGACCGAAAACAGACAAAACAACAACAACAACAACAACAACAACAAACAAGCAAACAAAATCAACAACAACAAAACAACCAAGATGTAGGGAATGGTCCCAGGAGGCTCAATATCTAGCGGTGCACCTTACCTTGCGGCCGTCACGGAAAAAAAGTACAGCAATGTGGTAAATTTTCGTTCGCCGCTTTATCTTTTGAAACCGGCCCGCTTCTGGTATTACTGCCGGAATTTTATCTTCGCAATTGAATTTCTTCCCTATTTTTACACAGCTGTTTGTCTTTGAATCTTAATCCGTGAAATCTCTATCGTTCTGGTTGTAAAGACACTTTTACAGCGCCACTGCTGTTTCATAAATTTCTTGCTAATTACACTGCCGTGTTCGCTCTTGGACGCGCGTGTTTATGACATTGAGCTTTGCACTGAACAAACAGACGCGGCAGCGCAGTATATTATGGGATGTGTTTCGATGGCAGATCCCAAAACTTTGGAGCGTTTACCATTTGCACGAAGAAATCGGTCGGAATGCAACGCTCTCTATTGTACAGGCTTTTCTCGTCAAAGACAGCTAAAAGCGCGCAAAAACGAACCGGGACATAACGTGGTTTGACAAAGGCTACAGAAATTTTCCTGCCATTTCGGTTGGAATGGAAAAATAGGAGTACGTATGAGGATTTCCATGTTTTTCGGAAACTTTCCGGAAGAATGAGCGGTACCATTTGAATTCCCAACCGGAATTTTCGGTGTTTGTTGACAAATGGAAACCACCTTTCTTTCCATGTGATCGCACGACCACAGTTGAGTTGACCGCAGTTAACTTAACCACAGACGACCGCAGAAGATGTCTGCGTTTACAGAAAATGTGTTTCCACATGACTGCAAAGGCTGTTTGCAATTTCCTCCTCCTTGATCCGCGGTCGTCTGCAATCACATGGAAGCCAGGCTTTGTAAGTAGGCCTTGAGTTATAACTCTCGCAAGTGGCCCCTTCAAGACAAAAATAAACTTTTGCGAAAACAGCGCTTGAAAAAAATCTTCGCTACACAAACAAACACCGCCCCCAAACACCCTTTATCGGCGATCAGCCAATCAACTGCTATGTACGCTAACTTTTCTTCCGGTCACTTACTGTGGAAATTTTTCGCGTAATTTTATCTCCACGCAAACATTCGTTGTTCATTATGTTGCATATTGTCCGTCTTGACTAAGTCTACTTGACCCATTGTCATAGCCGAAAAACTAAAGTGAGCAACCTTCATGAAGCAAAGCAACTTTTTTGCAGCCAATATTCTTGCGCAACTCGCTCCGGTTGGCTGCATTCGCATTAATATACCGTCAACGTAAACTTTTTAATGGAATCCTTTTTCAAGTGCGATCAGCTACGACAAATGAAAAACTTTTTTTCTTGCATTTCAGCTTCTCTATTTTGATCCTCATCATACAAACCTTTCACATACTGGGGTGATTAACAATGACCCTTCCACGAGTAGCAATTGGCCTATTGCTTCGGATGATTTCCAAGGTACCACGCCCTTTAAATGGACTGTATATAGACTGACATCTAACATTTTCAGGCAAACAAAATTTAAGCTAAGGAATCCCAACGATCAAATTCTTCTAGCTAACGAGAGAACATCACTTTAAACAGAATTCAAACACCATGAGGTACTTAAAAATGCCTTTCTACAGTTTGGCTTGTTGGGTGCCTCTGCTCCCTGTCAGTTTAAGTCCAGGGTACCCCCTTCTCCCAAGCTATCAGAGATCCAAACAAAGCTGATTAAGCATAGTATCAAACATTTTTTACTGCTTCATTGTTTGTTGTTTCCCGAGAGGATGCCTTATTTTAAATATAATGTATGAAGTGAAGGGAGTTGTATTTCGTATTTAAGTACAGTCAGTGTTGTTATCATGACCATTTGCAGCAGAGCTGGAATGTATTGTAACCTCAGAATATGGCTTCAGCTGAAGACTCCACAGTAAGGACGTTGTATGACTCAACTATCGCAAATGAATCATGATCAAGAGGATCGAACTTGCTTTCCCTTAGATAACATTTGCGATATAATAATTTGAAAATTAATTAAGAACACCTCCGTCTGGTCTAACTTAGGTCAAGCACAGAAATAGCTTGACCTTTTATGCTCAAGCCATTCAGACAATTCAAACTGTCTGAATAGTACGTATTCAGGCTTTGATGGACTGTCTCCACTGTTTTCCAACCCTACCTCCCCACCCCCAGGGAAATAGATTTGTCAAACTGTTAGCCACCTTTCGTCTAAGGAACGCATTTGCTTTGCACAGGTGTTAAACCCTGCTTGTTGTGATTAAATTAACCTAGATATAAACGTTTGTAAATTACAAATGATCCATATCATTGACTGTCTCCGCCGTCTTCCTTTAATCTTTAATCGTGATAATTGCCACTAGCGTTACAAATAATGCTAATCCGGCAATGGAGCGGCCATTGGTCGCTCAATTACAGTGTACATGGTATCAGAACAAATGAAAAACATCAATGTAAGTTAAATTATATGTTCAATTAGTAGACACTCTTCTGATGAATTTTGTGTACGATGAAGAACTAACAGTGTCAGCTAGCAATGCGTTCCATGCGGGGATTGATGCCTAGGCGTTCAGGGTGATGAAACACTCTCGTGGGAGGCTCACATCTCCGAAGTCGTCGGTAAAGTTGCTAAGGTACTTGCTGCCCTGAGGAGGCTAAGACCGATATGTCCCCAGAGTACCCTAGTCACAATTTACAAGTCATTGATTCCTCCGCATCTCGATTATTGCAGCGCTGTCTGGGGCTGCATCGGTAATGGCCTCAGCAAAAAACTAGAGAAACTACAAAACAGGGCTGCACGCATAATAGTAAGGTCTAGTTGGGATGCCAGATCTGCCCAGATTCTTCATGTCCTTAAATGGAATAGCCTCGCTGACAGACGTGCAAAACAACTGAAATCTTTAATGTTCAAAACTGTAAATAACCTTATACCCGAATACCTGTCTGATAAATTCGCAAGCGTTAATACCATCCGCAGACATAGTCTTCGAGGTGAGCAACATAACCTGTTTATTCCGCGGCCGAACGCTTAGGCCCTCAAGAAGAGTTTTCGTTATAGGGGCGCAGTAACATGGAAAAGTCTGTCAGCGGAGGCTAAGCAGGCCACTACTTTAAATAGTTTTTATTCCGCTATTGTACATTAGTAATTTCTTAACTTAGCACTTATTATAGGATTTTTCAACAGTGTCTGTAATTTTTGACTCTTAGCTTTTAAGTACTAGAATTAATGCGCACGGCTCTTTAGAAGACCACTCTTTCATGATAAGGATCCCGTGGGTAAATAAAGTTATTATTATTATTACCATTATTATTATTATTATTATTATTATTATTATTATTATTATTATAGTGTTTGTAAGTGTAAACTGAAGAGGATGGGAGCCTGATCTTAAGTCGTGACTAGCCCTTACACGGCCATACGCAGGCGCGGAGATAAGGTCATAGAGAAGAAAGATGGATTTGTCAAACTGTTTTCCACCTTTCACCCAAGAAACGCGTTTTGATTTGTACAGGTGTTAAACCCTGCTTGTAGTGATTTAAGTTACCATGATATGAACTTTTGTGAAGTACATTACAAATGATCCATAACATTATCCCTCTTTTAAGTTGCATGTAAACTACGTACGACACTTAATTTACACTGAGCCACTGTATTAAATATTATGATGTTAGATCACTCTAACAATCTTCTAGGCGATAGATAGCGGCTTGGAGACGAAAAGAAAAAAAAATTGGGGAGTCAAGAAAAATAATTAAAACACACCACTCAGCACTTATTCGCCGATCTCAAATATCTTAGCATGCAGGCTAATAAGAGATTGTCAAATCTCTATACAGGCTGTTCCTTAATACAAGCGAGTGATTAAAACTTAGCTTATGTGACTTAATATCCAGGTTCACATTTGAGAAAGGCTTGAAAGGTTATGCATTATAAATGTATAAGATAAGTATTCGCTGTATCAATTTATCTTTTGCTGAATAAGTGGGTGTTTTTAACAGGGACCGCGCAGGGGGTGGGGCAAGGAGGACTTTAGCCCCCCACCCCGCCCCCTCCCCCACTTCTCAACTAATACTCAAAACAATCGCAGTTACTTTTCTATTTAACGTTAAACCGAAAACTGATTTTTCTTATTCTAAAACACCGCTTTTTGTTGTTGTTGTTGTTGTTGAAAGTATAGAAGTTTCACTACACTATGTTAGTTTCAAATGCATTTCCAGCCATTTCAGAAGAATTTAATTGAAATATGTTCCGGGGAAGCATGCCCCCGGAGCCCCCTAGTTGACTCACGCTAACGCGTTCGAAGTGAGCCACCCCAATTGCAAACTTACTGAGCGGGCCCTGTTTAAAGATTACTTTTTTTTTTTTCATTGTTTTATTTTATTTGCACTACAAAATATTGCATTACAGAAACACGAAAATTACATCCATTATAAAGCAAAAACAAATTTACTGTACATATTAAATTAAACTGATCTTTGTCTTTTGGGCAAATACAAACATAAAAAGTACAATCTATTCCATGAAAGGTACTTTACTTAAAGGGTATTTCATTATGTCAGGTTTTGCAAGGCCATTGACTATCAGAAGAGAAAAAAAACGGTTCGTGAAGGATTGCGTCTTCAGGGGTAAGAGGAAATACTGTATATATACGTCTACGATAATACAAAGGGAGGAGGGGGAATTGCATTAAAATAAAGTATTCAGAAGTTCCCATTTCTTGGGGGAAGTGTCACCTGTTTTCACCTCTATGCCATAAATCGATTTAAGATGTTCAAGGAAGCCTTCTGCTCTTGAAGTGGTTTCGTTTATTTTACATGTCCAGAGACAATATCTAACTAAAGGACAGCACAAATTGATCTGGTGATGGTTTTTAGAGGAAGATGGTGTTATTCCTAGTGCAACAGCAATGTTCATTGTATCAGTAACTGTAAAAACGTTGGATAGAGTAAGCTGTATGCGTACAGAATTCCAAAATGAGCCTGTTTTGTGGCAAGTCCAAAACAGATGTCGTAAATTCTCCGGTTCCTCCTGGCAGAAAGAGCATTTTAAGTAATCTTTTTTCCAATTTTGTGTACAAATTGATTAGTAGCTATTCGTCAATGCAAACATTTGAATTGGAACTCGATAAGTCTTGTGCTTTTAGTATACTTAGAAGCTAGTTGATAGGTTTCGTGCCACTTGACGTGTTCATCATCTTTTATGTTACAACGAGAATCACTTCGTGAATTTTACCGGGGCCACATTTGCCTTGGCAACGCACGTTTACACTAGCATGCATAAGGGTCGTTTACATCAAGAAGTTTATCGCGGGACATGAAAATCTATTTTATCACAAAAATTCTTTGGAGAAAAAAACGCCTAATTACTAATGTGAAAAGAGAAAATGATATTTGCCTGTGTACTCATTTCGATAATAGAATTACGCCTCGGCTTTCATAAAAATCTTCCCTGCTAGCAGAGGTCTCTTCTGCCAGCAGGGCCGGAAATAAAAATCACGCCGGCCAAGGGCGCCTATGCTTTGTCGCATAACTACATTAAATCAAACGGCTGATTCTTAACGATATCCAAAAAAGTAAATTTAATTTAGTCATAGTTTACAATTTTTGAAAACGCGGTCACCCTGTGCTGTTGAAGACGGTTTTTTGTCTTCAAATCACGGGCTCGAAAAGTCCAGGTAATCATGGCACGTTGCGGGCCAAATCTACAAACTTCCAGGGTCTCGTTTTCATTCCTAGAACGGACAAATTACTTCCTTGGCACTTAAATAAAAAGGAAAAACATAAATCGATGTTTAGGTAGCCTCAGAATGGAAGATCAAGGTGAACGGAGCCCTCAAACTTTTCTTGTGAATAATTTTTCCTTCCCTCAACCGCGACGAAAACAAGGCGATCGGTGCGCTTTCAAGAGAGTTTTGAATACAGATAGCGGATTTAAAGCAGCTGCCTGGACTTTAGAAAACAAAAATGGCATTGTACATATTATTTGGAAGCTGAATTCAGCTTTTAGCACGATAGGCAAAGCCACAGCCGATAAAATAACTGCAAAATTTGTGGGAAAAACTCACGCTTTCGCTTTTGCGTGAATAATTAATTCGAACACGCGTTCACGCAGTGAATCGCGTCTGTGAAATTTCGAACATTTTTTGTGCTTTTAGATAAGTTTTTTTTGCCTCATCTTGAATGAAAATTTATTGTTATTGAACTTCCTGTCGCGTTTATTTCATTTGGTTGCCTTCATTTGAGAGTTTTAGTGCACGCTGGATTTGGATTTCTGTACATTTACGGCGACCCCCGTGGTTTGTTTAGTATATTCGCTTCCCTCAAATATACTTTTATTGAGTCTTGTTCAGCTTCTACGGAACTACTGGGGTTAAAGCTAAGTTGGTACTAAATTTACACAGTTGAGAAACGATTTATTTCAAAATAATTGCCTTGTTTTTGTCGTCTTTTTGATGTACAACTTTCCTCTTTCTCTCGCTGCGCTGTAAAATTTCGTCGGGCGGCGAAAAAATTATCCGATTTCTTCTTTTTGAATTCGTTTTACGTGTATTTTTCGCCGAGGACTTCGGTATAAGAATCGAAGGAATCCTTTTAAAGAAAAACGTTTTTAACATGCTACTCTTGTTCTTGAGACGTCTTATAAAACGCAGTGAATAAACTTACGTTTTACAAGAGATTGATGTAAAGATAGTTTTGAAATATGTTCGCTTTGATTCTCGATAAAAGGTTCACTCTCAAGTGCAGTGGTCGCTCATAAATATGTCTCTCAAAAAATCCACTCTTAAGTTTTCGCACATGAAGTAGTCTCTCGTAAAGGTTGTAGAAGTTTTCGTTCCCCCAAAAGTTATAGTCTTTGTCTGAAATGCCTTCGATTGCCTCGAGTAAAGTTACTACGTGCACTTCGAGAAATTTGTCACAGCGGAAAGCGGGGCCCTGGAAACGAGACATTGAAAAAACGAAAGGAACAAAACAGCATTTTATGACCGGTTCCAGCCTTCGGCTGGCCCCGGTAATCACTAAGCTATTTTTGTTGGGGTGTGGTTGAAGTTACGCATTTGTGGGAAACAAACTTGCCGTAAACCAGTGAGCTTGCCCTAGGGGTTTTTGAGAGAGTTGTTGCGAAGCTCTCATATTCAGGATTGTTCGAAAAAAAGTTTTTTTGTGTGTGTGTATTCCACAGGACTTTAAGTGTAGACAAAAGACCATAATACTTGAGAAGGTAAGCATAAGACCATAATACTTGAGAAGGTTGTACTTGTTCTTAAAATCAGGAAATGATAGGAAATTTTTCGAGTCGTCTTTCAAATTTTTCACCTCTTTAACACCGTTGTGAAGCCATTCTAGATCGAAAATGGGAGAGTTATTGATTCTGATTAGTGAATTATACCATAAGCTCTGATTAAGAAATTGATGCTCCGAAGTTATTGTATCTTTAAAGTTAACTTCTGCCCAGATTGACAGGACCTCTTTCAAAAGAGGGTTGTTAACTTTTAAGGTCTTCCTAGTATCTTTGGTGTTAAGATCACTTGTAATTGCCATTGTGCCTCCTTGTTTGTTTAGTTCAAGGTCAAAAAAGAGCTTCCATTTTCCTTGGTTCCACCTGTCCAAATATTTGTTTTAATCCATGTGGCCTTTAAAGATTTTCTAAGAGACTCTGTCTATCATTTTGAGGCCACCATTTCAATAGTCATTGATCATTATATCGCGCTTTATTTTGTCACCTTTTCCGTTCCAGAGGAAAGAATAAAACAGTTTGTTAACTTCTATTATAACTCTCACATCTGAAGGGAGTGCTGATAGAACGTAGACAAGTAAGGATGGACAAGACTCTTTAAGACAGCTATTTTCCCAATCAAAATTAGTCTGCGGTATCTCCAGCAACTTAAAATATTCCGAGCTTTGTCTAGCTTTTCGTTAAAGTTTAAATTGGCAGATGTCTCTTGGTCGTTTGAGAACCAAACACCTAAGGCTTTTGACCTTGTATTTCGGCCATTTAAAATTCCTGCCAGGAATTTCTAACTCTTGTTGTCCACAATTTGCACCAATCCAAAGGGCTTCTGTTCTTTTTATCGTTAAGCTTAAGGCCGGAGATCTCATGAAAATCATCTAAGATTTTAAGACAGGTTATCAAGGATTTCCTTGATCCAGCTAAAATCAGCGATGTATCATCTGCATATAGAGTTATCTTGATTTCTGTTCCGTTTACGTGGAAACCTTCAATATCTTTATTTTCACGAATTGCCTTTGCTAATACTTCGACCGACGAAATGAATAAGTAAGGCGAGAGAGGGCAGCCTTGTGTAACGCCTCTTTGAATATTTTAAATTGCTAGCCCAACCCTTATTTAATATACAACTTTCTGCGGAGCAATAGAAAAGATTGACCCACTTTGTTATGCTGGGCCCAAATCCGAAGTATTGTAGAGTTTTACCAATAAAAGGCAATTCTATCGTATCAAAGGCTTTTTCAAAGTCAAGAAACAGGATTAGCTCCGGGATATTTTCCTCTTTAGCGTAGCAAATTATACTATCTAAAAGTCGAATGTTTTCTCCGATGAATCTACCCTTCATAAAGCCCGTCTGGTCATTGTTAATAAGGTTGGGAAGAAAAGGTTTCAAGTGATTGGCGATTGCCTTGGCCGCAATTTTGTAGTCGCAATTAAGAAGAGTTGATGGTCTCCAATTCGTAATAAAATAAGGCTCTGTATCTTTCTTTGGAATAAGTTTGATAATACCCCTTCTCTGAGTTATTGAAAGTTGATCGGTATTATAAGCAACATTTTAATGCATCGATAAGGGTTGCTGATAGGTCTTTCCAGAAAACTTTATAAAATTCAGCTGGTAAACCGTCAGTTCCAGGAGTCTTTTGAGATTCCATGTTTTTAGGGCCTCAAGTCATTCTTTTTCGGTTAACAATCCTTCGCACGCTTTCATTTCAAAGTCAGTGTTGTTTCATGTGGAGAACATGGCGTTCGCCTGGCGCCATAAAGACTCTTGTAGAACGATACGCATTCTTTAAGGATATTCTCGGCCGACGTGACGAAGTCATTGTCACTTATTTTAAATTGGTTAATGGTCCCTTGTTTAAAGTGTCATTTTTCCAAATTTAAAAGTATTTAGTGTTTTTCTCTCCTTCATTATACCATTTAGTCTTTGATCTCAGAATAGCATCTTTAGTGCGAAACTCAATTATTGTCTCTAGTTCGCTCTTTTGTTGGGCGAGTTTCTTCTCAAGGTCGGTTAGCTGCTTATCACGAAGGTTACTTTTGTCAAATTCCTCCTCCAATTTTGCGATTGTTTGGTCAAGTTTCTTCTCGCGGTTTTGCATTTGTTTGTTTTTGGCCTTGGAGTAAGCTATCGACTTCTCCCGTACTTTTAGCTTGATCATTTCCCAAAGAAGTGATGGGTTGACCGAACCTATTATCTTTATATTCTTCACGCGTTTCTTGGATTGTAGCTTTAATTTGATTGACATAATTAATTTCACTTAAAAATGATGTATTCAGTTTCCGGAAACCCGGCCCCCGCTGATTTGAATGCAGGGAAATATTTAATATAATCATTGAGTGATCTGTTTTACACCCGGAATAATATCAGCGGAGGATGTGATATTAAGAGCACTTTGGTTGATTAAGAAAAAGTCAAGCCTACCTCTGCTATTTTCCGGGTGGAGTATCCGCCAGACATCTACCAAATCAAGTTTCTCGGAAAATTTTTGAATAATCTTAACACTATTTTGGTGTGTTTTGGCAAGGCCGCCTCTCTTGCCTTTTTCAAGATCGAATACAAGGTTGTAATCGCCACCTATAAGGATGTCGTCACATTTAAATCTGTTACGTTTTCAAAGAAATTCAGGAAGAAGGCTGGGTTATCATCATTTGGGGCGTAGATATTAGCCAAGGTTAAATGTTTATCATTGGCTTTTATGTCACAAATAATAAAACGTCCTAAGAGGTCAATGAAGAGTTTTAGAACTTGCAGATTGAAATTATTATTGAAGAGAATACATACCCGCGCTTTGTTGCTCGCATGCACGGCTAAAGATAGTTTGGTATCCCCACTCTGACGACCATATATGATTCGTTTTTTTCAGTGCAATGAACTTCTTGTAGCATGAAGATTGAGAAGCTTTTTGATCGAAGCCAATTAAACACCTCTCTTCGTTTCCTATTATCTCTTAGTCCCCTGACATTTATGGAGGCTATTGTCAGAGCCATAGATTTTCGCTACTACTGATTTTTTGTAATGCAACTCCTTCACGCCTTGATGTCAAAGCCTTGCAATTACCGCACAATACAATTAATATTCTTGGTACCGATTTACAAGGAACACACGCACAAGAGACGCAGCAATAAATGAACAATACAGAACATATACAAACACACACAAATGAATAAGAAATGACTTTGGCTATGGACATAAGGAATTTAGGGCTTACAACTAGAAACGATAAATGCGTCACTAGAAAGAGTTCCATCAAAAGAACAAGTTCCTTTCACGACCACCTCTTGTTGTTAACTGGCAGTAGGAAGTATAGGCGGTCTGAGGAAGAAGTCAGACGCTTGCTATCTGATAATTAACGTTATTTTGTAGCGGAGATAAAAGAGGGGAATAGTAACAATAACAATAAACAAAGTTTACTCTGGTAATTCGAGAGTCATACCCACTGGCCACAGTTTACCTCTAATGAAAAGTTTATCCGGTTGAGCCTTGCTGAAAGATGCCGGGATGTTATGTCTTCTTGCCTTTGTAAAAGTGTCCATTTGCTTTTTCCGCCTTGCAACAACCTCGTAGGGAAGACCTTGATACATTTTGAATGTGCTGCCCCGCACCGCGATCTTAAAGCGAGTATTTCTTCACAGTTCTTGTACCTGAGGAATCTTGCAATGATAGGCCTTGGCTTGGCTTCCTTTCTTTTTCCTAAGCGGTGAACTCTTTGTATTTCCACAGTGGCTGCATCTTTATAACCGAGCTCTGTCTCAAGGAAAGTGCGAAGAACTGATTCAGTGTCCTCTTTATCTGGTCCTCCTTCGATGATGTTTTCAAATTTCAAATTTTCTCGTCTAGAGTAGGCTTCTAAATAGAGGTTTTTGTCTTCTAACTCCTTAACTCTGGCGTGAAAATCATCGTTTAACCCTTGTTAATTAGCGAAAGCAAGATCTGTTCTATCCTGGTACTGTCTTAAGCTCTGTGTCGTTTCTTTGCGTTCCTTCGTGGCATCATTCATGCCTGCCTTTAATTTCTCTACGTCGTGGTTGGCAGTAGATCGGGCAGTTTCTAATTTCTGAATCCTTCCTTCCAGTTTACGAAGCGAAGCTTGAACTTGATTCACTGTTGTTTGAATTATTCCATCTAGTTTTTCCAACTTCTTGTTAATGTCTTCTAATGTTTTAAGCAGACCTTCAGCCATGTTGAAAGCTGTTAAGATTTCGTCCTCCGACTCGATATCCTGGTCGCTCTTCGGCCTTTTTGGTTCTGGTGAGCTTATTGATTCGTCTGAAGAAGACGTACTATTTCTTCTTTTTTCTAAAAAGTATTCCAGAAGTGTGGCCATTAACCAACCAGGAAAAATTTGAAAAGTTAGGCGGACGGTTCACGAAAGCATGTTCACTCCGTCATTATCTTTCCAGTCTCTGTTTAAAGCTTACTTTCAAACCGGGTTCGATTGTACTACTGCTCGAAAAATAGTATTGATCATAAGACTTACATCGACATCTTTCCAGTGAGTGCGAATGTACGACGTTATTTCCGCAGTTTTCGCTGTCGTTACTTGCAAATGTCTTCGAAAGAACTGCGAGATGCAACCGCGTTAGAGGATTGGGGACCAGAAGAAAGTAATGACCTCGGATCGTACTTCCGGTTAGAGCATTGGCAAAATTGAACAGCGGTTAAAATTAACTAAGTAAAAATAGTCCGTTTACGTTAAGCTCTCACCTGTTTTGTTAGCTCGCCATTATTGCAGAGGTCATGGCTTAGACTCTCGCACAAGCCTGATTTTTATAGCCTTTCCTTTCGCTATATTGTTTAAATAGCATTCGTAACTTTCAAATGAAGAATGATCCTCGCAGTTGTGAACGCAATTTATGCAATTGCGAAAAGAAGCCTGATCGATCTTTCATGTCGATCTTCAGAAACCAAAGATATACAGCCCCGATCAATATTTAGATTAACAAATGAGTAGAGTTTGCACTGAGCTTGACTAAGCTAATATTCGATCAAAACATATACGTGCCACCAAACTAGGAAGGGATTGGGGCTTTATTAGAACGGGGTATGTGAGAATCTTTGCTGACGTCAGTGTTGGCATTTGACCTCATTATCATATATCCCAGAGGTAAATAATCGATAACATCCATGACATCAATTAAATCAGTGAGTAATCAATAGGTAATCGATGGTAATCAGTTGATTAGTCATTGATTATTGCCGATGATCAATGAGCAGTCGAAGAATAATCGATAGGCCACAAAATTTTCAATCATCGATTAGTCAATGATTGTATCGATTGCATTGATTATTCATTGATGACATTGATTGGTCATCGTTATAATCTCGTGACTACACAAAGCACAGGGGCACCCAACGACAAGTTTCGGTAGACATCTGGTCGGTGAAGGGTAATTCGCCTTGCGCTTTCGGCGTCGATTGAAGAGTGCACTCGGATTTTCGTAACTAAAACGTGGCCTAAAATATTCGAAATTGGGAAATCATAGCCCCTGAAGTTTTCGGCAAGGTCGTAATTGCTGTTTTAGGCAGTCAAAAAGGTCAGCTACCATTTTCGGAAAGAAAATAGTTCCCTAGGAAGTTCGTGGAAAGTTCATTTCAGCTTGCATTTCTCAAAGGAAGATTTTGTTCCCTAACATTTTTGGGCAGTTAAAATTTCAGCTAGGGAATCCAAACAGATGAATTTCTTCTACCTTATGAAAACATCACTTTAAACAGACATCAAACACGATAACGCACCCCAAAATGCCTTTCTATAGCTTTTGGTTGATTTTGCTCGTTGGGTGCCCCTGAAAGCATACCAAATCGAAAATAAAGACTGAAATAAAAACAACTTCAAGGCACATGAATGGCAAATTGAGCTCCGGAAGTCGCGTTCAGTTCTTTCTAATTAACACAGTTAAAACCATCATTCTTAATAACTTAATACTGCAAAATGATCCCGAAACTGCTAGAATCTTTTCTCAACCACCATTGATTTCATTCCAACGAGACAGAAATGTAGTCAGAAGCGCATTCAAAACAAATAAGCTACCTGGCACTTCCGCGCTCGTGATGCAAAACTTGTCCTTTCATTCACTGAAAGCTGGCAAAATATCGGACCCTAAGCGATCTGCTTAAGTCACTGATCGTTTCACCTGTACCTCCGCAAATATTGCATAACCTGTACATTATACAAAAAGTTACACATCGGTGAAACAGGAATAAGACTACGCGATCGATTCCGAGAACACCTACGCGATGTTGAGAAAGATGCCAAAGACGCATCTAAACCAGTCGCCCGGAATTTTAAGATTAGCGTGTACCTTCAGGGGTATCTCTAATCTTCTAACCTAAGGGCTGTAGTGACTCTCAATTATAACCCAGATACCATAAACCCAAGATCAAATTAAAGCTAATTGTACTAACTATTCGAATACTTCATTAACGCCTGCGTCGCAAGTGGAGGTTGGATGCCCAGGGACTTGGATGCCCAGGTACCGCCGACCCAAACCAGGTCGGTAGAACACCCCATAAGCCAACCTTACTCGCAACCCAGCCAAAAAGCCCGCCCACCATCCCCAGCCCTAAACCAAGCAACCATCACACTGAACCAGGAGTTCAGTGGAAGAAAAATCAATAATAATAATAATAATAATAATAATAATAATAATAATAGTAATAATTTTTATTATTATTATCATTGTAAAAGTAAATTATAATTATCATAAGAAATTCCCAGAATCCCTTGAGGATCAATTTTTTAAGCTTTATAATTTTGGCAATTTTATACCTAGAGGTGGTTCACACCTGGTAAAGATAACATTTGCCACAAAATATCTGTTAACTCAAAGCCAGGGTGATGATGATGATGTCATCAGTCACGTGACAATCCCTGCATTAGCGTTTTAGGCTACTGTCACAAAATTTCTTCATCAATTTAAAGGGAAATAGGATATTTGAGGTTTCATTAGTGTGTTTCATTTGAAAATGACCACTTGGCATCTGGCATTTTAAATTTAAGGGGGCAATGCAGATGAGCGAGAAATTTGGAGGACTAGGTCGAGTGCTTTGTAGACTCGACGTTACTTTACACGAAATCGAAAATTTGAGAAAAAGTCAGGTTCAACCTAAAAGTTTTGGAAATAACCAGAAGCAAGGCATGACGTCACCAGTCACGTGGTCAGAACGTTTGAAATATTTTATTTTGTGTTTAAAGTACATTAGTCTTCATAAAACGACAAGGTTTGGCTGTGTTAATCTTGAACTCTTCACATTGTACCGTGTCTGAGTAATTATAGCTCCGTTTACTAAACATGAGCGAAAGAAAAATGGGCCGCAAGTTTAGAGATTGCGGAAATTTAACGATTTCGGGAGTTCAAATCGAAACGGTGACTTTTGTTTTAGAGCCTTCAACTATTCTTTTGTAAGAGAACTGTTTGTTTTAAAAATAAATGTTCAGCCTTCGTAAATAAAGAGGACATTTGACGCGAAAATTCTGCATTTGGCCGCCATATTGCATTTAAAGCTTTCCGGGGGTGGGGTGGGGATGCGGGCTCTACAGAAATGTTCAGTCCAAGAGTAATTTCATGAATTCTTCAAACGAATTTTCACAAGGCCAGCTCTGAAAGATTCTCTAAGTTTTCAGCAAACAATAAAACAAGAAAATGGATATTTTGGTCATATCGGGTGGAGAAAATACCTCCCCACAAAAAAAATATGCATTGGTTTCCCCCTTGATTAAACACAGTTCGATGTTGTTTTGGACAATTTTAACTTTAAAATTGCTATTGGGTTGGTTTTCTCAAATGAATCACAGCTGCAGAGCTCTATTTAGTTGTTTTTAGAGAGACTTTGCACGTCAATTTACGCAGACTCGTGGATTTTACATTGCATCGAAGATAAACGTACGTGATGCGGTACTGTCTACAGCTGTATGACTCTGGCAGTAGCGTGAAACGTCTTTCGAAGTGCTGATCCTAGAAGAATGAAAGAACCCTGAGAGCGATTACTATTTTGGAGAAGGATCTTTAACATTCTTACAAGCCTCTAAGGTTGGAGTTGGTTGACGATTTCGTTATAACAGAATTGAAGGACCCAAGAAGTGTCATGGTCTCGGCAATCCAACAAAATGACAACATGGACAATTATAACTTTGAACTGTTGAAGAGAAACTATTTTTTCCAGGATTCAGGAGGTAGTCTGGTAAGCGATATTTTCAGTTAGGTCAGTTGGAAAAGCTGTTGTCTTTCTAAGGACTGTGCGCGTGTTTTTAATTTCCAATAACAAAAGTTTGAACATGTTCGATTAATGATAAGATTAGGATACTTCACAAATTAATGTGATCAAGTAAGCTGAAGCCAATCTAAGGGCACTAAGGCCACAAGGTAGCGGGCATTACCCCTTAAATCTACCAAAGCAAAGATTCGATGTCGAGAAAAAAGAAATCTACTCTTTCTAAAACTGAAATAATATATGGGGTGTTTGATAATTGGTCGTCATGTTTTACCCTCAATCACTTGATTTTAATCGGAAAGTACTTTCTTTATACTAATAGAGTTCTAAAGTGTGACGTCACGATATCATGACAACCAAATTTTTGGGTCTAAACAAATCCATGTTCAGCTAGACGGCCGCCATCTTAATTGTCTCCTGGCTATTGATCGCCAATTTATTACTCGGGCTTCGTAGAACTCCCGAGGTCTTTTTTTTCCTAGTCGTGTTTCATCCGCAAGCTCACTTCCGACGTTTCTGCGCAAGCGCGAACTCAATCTAACAACTCAGGACGCAAGAATGTTGTTACGTGTCGGAAAACGTCGATTGACCTTGTGCCTTTGAAGTCTGAACAACTAATAAGTTAAGAGAAGTGTTCTAGACATAAGTTTTTGAATGATAACCGATTTTACTTTTTACTTGCGTGACGAAAAACTGACCGCAGAAACCTTACTCTGTTTCTTATGTTTCAAATGACGTATTTGTAAACAGTTATACTCTCCTCACACTTCACAGAAACGCCATTAACGTTTATGCGAAAAAATTCTACATCGTTCGATAAGCGTTTCCTTTCTCAAACACTTAACAGAAATATCCATCGAAGCGAAAACAAGTGTGCTTAGTTTTTTTTTTTTTGGAACAAATACACAATTAATACCTCATTAGATATGATGAACCTCCGCGGTCAAGAGATCTTTGTTACTGCCTCTAATGCAGCTAATCCGGATTCGACTCCTGGTAGCGCTAGTGGCATCTATCGCGGTGTTTTTTTTTTTTGTTTTGTTTGTTTTTTTTTTTTTTTTTTTTTTTTTTTTTCATTTCTCTTTTGACAGACTTCTCTCTAATTTTTTTTAGCGGTAAATTAGGGATACAATATTGTTTTTTGCAAGCCCGAGTTTAGGATAATTGTAGCCTCTAGTCTCAATTGTATTCGACTTTTCTTTGGGAAGACAAAAACAGTAAGTGATTTGTGAATCCAGCTTTCTGTTGGTTGTATAATTTTGCCGCAATACGCTCGATTTGACGGTGAAATTAATGACCACGCGGTCGATCGCTCAAAGGCCACAGACGTTATGTCAACATGGGGCAATGCTTCGCTCCTGATTGCAACCATCAATCGGAATCCCATACCTGCAAGTTCTTTCTCTTTCTAAACCCAAAAAAGAAACAGGAGGAATGTCGTCGATGGATTCGCTTGTTGAGGTACGAGACATTAATTTTTGTTTTATCCCGAGTACGTATGAAATTTGCCGTGCGATGCATGAATTTTGTAGTAAGCTTAAATTAAGATTAAGCTTTGTTGAAGCTTACATTTTTCATCAGGAAAACGATTGAGACACTAGGGTCTCAAATACAAGGCAACTCAGTTGGCGACTTGTGTAACTTTGAATTCATATTAGCCACTAAAGTCACTAAATAGAAGTTGGCGTTGTTAAAGTCTCAGTTGTAACGCACAGACCATTCATTACAACTTTTTTTATGTCAGACTTTTTAGTTTACATGCATTATTATATGAGAATGAAGTCTTCGATTCAAAGCAAGTCACTTTGTTGGCAATTTCTTGCTCTAGTAGAAACGCACAATGAAAGAAAGAGCACATTAACTTAAACATAAAAGAGTGAATTCAAATCACTGAACATTTGTCCCGAACGATTTTATATTAAAATATTTAATTTCTTTATTAGGAGGGCTGACAGAGAACCAAGCAAATTTTCAAAGGTTTGCAGTTGCCACTTCAGAGGTGGCAAGAAATCTGCAGGACCTGAAATTTTTAAGCGAAATGCCGATAAATTATTTTCTTCAGAAGGAAACGACTCACGGAAGAAGGAGAAGAAAAAGGTTAAGCCATCAGAAGTCAACAATGCATTGACAATCATTGCTGCAGCTGTAAAGTCTTCAGAGGAAACACCGAATGTAAGCACCTCAACTTCAACTGACCAAATAATCTTGGAGGCATAACTGGACTTGACAAAACAAGAGCTGAACTCCCATCAAGAGGCTAAGCAGTACCAGAGAACACACTACTCTGTTTCGGTGTTGAGCACAGAAGTCATCAGGATAGAAACTGGTCTGCCAACCAAAGAGATTTTCAATATTGTAGTGGAGCACGCGGCTAAATTCAAGGATTCCATATCCTACTATGCTGGATGGAAAGTTGAATCGATAGCATTTGAAGATCAAATCTTCATAACACTTATAAAGTTACGGCAAAACTACACCAATCTGAACCTTGCTCAGCTGTTTTCTTGCAGTGTTGGAACAATTTCAAACATAGTCATAACATCAAAAGAAGAATAATCCTCGCAGTTGTAAACGCAATTTATGCAATTGCGAAAAAAAGCCTAAAAAAAATTTCAGGACTTCAACGGGGTTTGAACCCGTGACCTCGCGATTACCTGTGCGATGCCCTAACCAACTGAGCTATAAAGCCACTGACGTTAGGAGCAGGTCAATTGTAGGTTCATATGTTCCCGTGAGAGAACTGAGTGTGAATGATATATGAAATGAATCATATATCAACTGCGGAAATAAAATCAAATGAAGAATGATCCTCGCAGTTGTGAACGCAATTTATGCAATCGCGAAAAGATGCCTGAAAAAAAAATTCAGGACTTCAACGGAGTTTGAACCCGTGACCTCGCGATTACCGGTGCGATGCTCTAACCAACTGAACTCATTTCTCTCACGGGAACATATGAACCTACAATTGACCTGTTCCCAACGTCAGTGGCTTCATAGCTCAGTTGGTTAGAGCATCTCACCGGTAATCGTGAGGTCACGGGTTCAAACCACGATGAAGTCCTGAATTTTTTTTCAGGCTTCGTTTCGCAATTGCATAAATTGCGTTCACAACTTCGAGGATCATTCTTCATTTGATTTCATTTCCGCAGTTCATATATGATTCATTTCATATATCATTCACACTTATTTCTCTCACGGGAACATATGAACCTTCAATTGACCTGCTCCCAACGTCAGTGGCTTCATAGCTCAGTTGGTTAGAGCTTCGCACCGGTAATCGCGAGGTCACGGGTTCAAACCCCGTCGAAGTCCTGAATTTTTTTTTCAGGCTTCCTTTCGCAATTGCATAAATTGCGTTCACAACTTCGAGGATCATTCTTCATTTGATTTCATTTCCGCAGTTCATATATGATTCATTTCATATATCATTCACACTCATTTCTCTCACGGGAACATATGAACCTACAATTGACCTGCTCCCAACGTCAGTGGCTTCATAGCTCAGTTGGTTAGCATCGCACCGGTAATCGCGAGGTCACGGGTTCAAACCCCGTCGAAGTCCTGAATTTTTTTTCAGGCTTCTTTTCGCAATTGCATAAATTGCGTTTACAACTGCGAGGATTATTCTTTATTTGATTTTATTTCCGCAGTTCATATATGATTCATTTCATATATCATTCACACATTGTCATAACATTTGCACACATCCTCCACAAACTATTTTTTTTGAAGACCTTATGACAACAATCCCATCCAGGAACAAAAACAAGGTGTGTTCACTCGTCATCCTTTTCACAGTATTCGAGTTGCAGAATTGTCATAGATTGTACTAACATTGAAGTGGCCATGCCAAGCCTTATGAGTAAGCAAAATGCTACTTATTCAAGCTACCGAGGGATGAATTCTTTAAAGGTTTTGACAGGAGTAGCACCAAATGGAGTGTTGACCAACATTAGTAGCCTCTACCCAGGATCTATCTCTGACAAAGAAATTGTCCAGTAGTCTGGTCTTTTAAACCACTTGGTTCCTGGTGATCTTATACTGGCAAATAAAGGAATCTTCATTCAAGACATTGTTCCAAGCGGTGTGTCTGTGAACATACGACCTTTTCTTGAACACGACAAATTTACTTAAAGTGAGGTAAAGGTGACTAAGTCAATTGCCAGATGCTGCATACATGTTGAGAGGGCTAATGCAAGGCTCAAAGATTTTAAAATTCTAAGGTTTGCCCCAATTCCACCCCCCCCCCCCCCCCCTTATTTAAGGACTTATACAGACAAAGTGTTTCAGGTATGGGTGGCTATTATTGCAGTTCCCTTTGATTAGAGAAGGCTGTGAAGGAACAGATTTTGACTGAAGAAACCAGGGCTAGCTAATACCTGAAATATTTTATAGTTCTGAAAGACTTCCCTACTTAAGCTATTGTATAGACAAAGAGTTCCAGCTATGTACAGATATAATGAACAGTTTGCAGTTCCCTTTGAATAAAGAATAAAGCTGCAAAGGAACAGATTTTGACTGAAGAAACCAGTGCTAATGCATGAAATATTTTAAAGTTCTAAGTCGCCCCTTATTTGAGCTGTTGTATAGACAAAGTGTTTCAGTTATGTGCAGCTGTTGTCGGTTTGCAGTTTTCCTTTGAAGAAAGAAAGGTGTGAGGGAACAGAGTTTGATCGAAGAAATAAGGGAAAGTGTTCAAATATTTATATTTCTGTTATTTCCAAATTATGAAGAAGGTAAACACGGGCTCTTGTTGGTCTTTTGAATGAAATCGAACACGATGCCAGGAGAGCGTTGTGTGTGTGTGTGTGTTTTTCTATCATTTCATTTTTTTGCCCGACTAAAGTACATACGATTGTATACCAACTAGTGTCAGACGAGGGAAGAAATATGCAGTGGAATTAAAAGCTTTGAGATTCCCTAAGCGGCGAGTATTCATGTGATTTGAGTATGTTTGTGATCAATGGAAATAAGATTATTTTTTTCCATCGTTTGGTCGTTAAGTTTGTAAACAACAACTTGTTTAAGGCCGAGACATACTAGGCGACAAGTCGCAGCGACAGGTCGCTCCGTGTGTACTGCCTTCAAAACAAGTCGCTGCAACACCTCGCGGGGACAAGTGGCCGCAACAATTCGCCTCGTCTGACACGGGGATTTTTTTGTGAAAATCGTTGTCGCTGTGGCAGGAATTTTGTCGCTGCGATCAGTTGCACGAATTCAAACCAGATTAAATTCGTGCGAGAGATCGCAGCGACAAAATTCTGCCGCACCGACAACGATTTTCACAAAAGATCACCGTGTCAGACGAGGCGAATTGTTGCGGCGACTTGTCCCCGCGACGTGTTGCAGCGACTTGTTTTGAAGGCAGTACATACGAAGCGACCTGTCGCAGAGACCTGTCGCTGCGACTTGTCGCCTAGTATGTCTCGGCCTTAAATAGTTTTTAAATTCTCAGTTTAATCGAATTTTGGTACAACCGGACTGCTTTGAAGACAGTGATCTGTTGGACACTGAAACGATTAGATTGTCACGGTAAGAAAGAAAATGCACACACTGAATATTTGATCATTCGAAGAAATTGAAAAGTGTGTTTGTAAAAGCACTGTCCTTTGGATAAAAGTCAGCAAGGCCAGTCAGCCGCTCTTTGGATAGAGTCAGCTCGTTCATGTTAATAATCATTTGCTCTTTTTTCCTCAACACAACTGAAACGATGTTTTATACAAAAAAAAAGGTGATGCAATTACATAACTAACCTTTCTAATTAAGCTGCCCTCGTAGTGTGCAAGAGATTTTCAGTTTTGAAAGAACTTTGGGTGATGTGGGAGAACAATGCACTTCTGAATCCACAGCGAAGCAAACGGCAGAAAAAACTTGAGTATCGATAAACACGCAGTGATCAAGTTGAACCGTTTCGAAAATAACTTTCGTACTTTCGCTGTGTGTTGGGACTTAAACTCAGTGTACACCGTTTATGACAAGCTGAAGTTCTCTAAAGAAATACAGTAGATGATGCGAAAAGCATCCGAGTGTGCGTGTTCAGTGAATACTGGCCACACCGTAAGTCGATAAATAATCTTTGCGTAACAAATTAATAATCCGCTCTGGACACTTTGGCAAACACAGCATACTCAGATTAACTTTTTAGCTAACCACAGTTGAGCTCTCGACTTTACATATTCAGTAGTTTGCTGATATTGCCACAAATTGTGCAAGAGGTTGATCATGACAACAAGACCTTCGGGCACGGTTTGTTTACACGCCGAAGGAACATTAGGGATCTTAACTTGTTTAATGCTTGTTTTTTTTTTTTTGTTTTTTTTTTTTCTTACTTCATCAAAACGTGACAAAATCCAATTACAGCACTTAAAAGTCTGAAAATACATTTGAAAGTTGAAAATTGTGCTCATCGTGGTTTTCATTTGTCAAAAGGGATTTGCATTATTGAAAACCTCAATGCAGCCAAATGTCGCCAAGCGTTGATTTCCTGACTGCAAGAACGATAATCAAATTTTGGCGCAACTATTCTAAAACCCGCTCTGGCAAAAAACGAGATACTTTGGCAAACTCAGCAAATCAGTTGAGCTCCGAACTTAGATATTCAGCAGTTTGCTTAAATAGCCACATTTTGTTAACCGGCCCATGATTATAATGTGCTTCCGAAAGCGGTCTCTTTTCACGCCGTGAGAGAAACAAGCACCTAAAAACGACTTTTGTAGTTCAAGAAGTGTTGAGGAAATTGAAGGACAAAAAGGGTATATGTACAGCTAGTTATTTCTCTGGAATAATTATTGCCGCGTTCCAGGATGCCTGCAGAGGCCTATCCTGATTTTTGAGATAAAAAAATTAAAAAGCCGCCATTTTTTCAAATTTCTGGCTCTAGCGCTTGCTCGGAGTCCGCGCATGCTTTCTGCGTTTTTCCGCTCTGAAACCATACCCTAAGCCATACCATATCCCATACCATACCCAAAGCATACCCTATTTAGAACCTGTTTGGGGTAGGGAAGAGGGGGGGAGGGGGTGACCTATATCCTACACTGTCATACTAATGTCCTTCAAATTATGGAAAACTTTAATCTTTGATACAAATCTTAAAATAAATTACCATCTCAATCTTATCCTTATATTATGCCTATAAAAATTGATAGAAAACTAAGAACAACAGCATTTCAAATGACAAAACTATTCATACTGACGGAAAATAATACTGTAAAAAATTTATGTTACAATCTTTGTAGCCACAAAAGCTGGTATCCCTCATATTAAGTAACAAAGGTAATCAGTGTCTTATGTAGCATGTTAAAATTGAAAATGGCTAGCTAATGCTATGCTGGAGCCTTTTAGTGAATGGAGATAAATAAAAGAAATCAAAATCCTTTCTTAACCAGTACAAAGACACGAGCAACAATTAATGTGGGCCACGCCTACCAGATTCTGTTGCATCAATCACCCTATCCACCTGATTACTTCAATAAGAAACCCTCCTTAATTCTTTTTTATTATAATGCTTAATTTACTAAACTGCATGCCTCTCAAAATAGGCTGAAATAATACAACGATGGCAACAATAGTTTACAGTTTATCCTCGATTATTTTTGGTAGCAGATGTTTAAAGTAGAAGTCCTTAAGTTCTTCAAGTTTGTTAAGTTCTTTCTTTCCAGTACAACAGAGTCCTTTGTGTCCAAACAACTAAGTAACACTTTGGTCGCTAAGTAATGAACATCTGGCCTTGCACTTGGTGCAATTAGACATGGTCTTGCTTCAGTGAAATCTTTCAATCCTTTCTTTCCAGGCAGAAGTTGTTTGTCGCAATAGCCTCCTCAATCTTTAAATTTCTCGGAGTGTATGGGTACTTAGCCTCCACAACGCTATTGTCCTCCACCAAACCATCAGGGGAGGCACCAAGTACTCCACATTCATGGAGCCACACACCTGTTTCTACTACCTGTAGGCCGGTTTTCTGGATGAAGGAATTCAATGCTTATGGCTCATTTGTTATTTCCCATTGAACTGCTTTCACCCGTGTTAGGTCATACTCCCCAAGAAGACGCTTGAATGAGGGAGGGTGTCACCCGCTTGGCATTTAAAATACTGCCAAAATTGCTTGCTGTCAGTCTACTCTTCCTGATCATTTGCCAGGAAGGATTGTCACGCTGTCCAGCAGTCAGGTGGCTGATTTGTTGAATGGTTTCCCAATCCAATGTTTCTCTTTCCAGCAGATGTTGACACTGAGCTTGGGGGCCCTGTAATTGGAGAAACTCCTCAGAAAAAATTATGTCGTCTATTGTAGCTACGGGTAGAGGCGTAGCCTGTATCTGAGGTTCAGGGCTCATGAGCCAATACAGTCCAGTCAACTTGCCATAATTTTTCAAACTTTGGAAAAGTTCACGGCGATCCTCCAGTGTAGTCTCTCTTCCTACTGAACGTAAGATTTTGTTATCCCGACCGTAAGAAATACAAGCCCCGAACGTAACAACTTACAACCCCCAAATGTAAGAGCTTACAACACTCGAACGATTTTGTAATCCCGAAAGTAAGAAAAACAAGCCTCGAACGCAAGAACTTACAACCTTCGAACGTAAGAACTAACAAACCCGAACGTAAGAACTCAAAACCCCCGAACGTAAAAAAGACGAACCCTTGATCGTAACAGTACAACACGAGAATGTAAGAAATAAGAACTCCATTACCGTAAGAAACACAATGTGGGTAGGCATTTAAAAACTGATTTTATTATTATTTGTTAATCAAACAACATTGATAATTTCTTGTTCTTTATCATTTTAAATAATAGGATAACGTAACGTTCGAAGAGAAAAGGTGGAAATGAAGTAAAGACAAATATTATAAATAGTTTACAAAATATTATTTAAAAAATTGATGGAGTTTGAATAATGTTAAAACGTTTTTTCGTCCCCGCATAAAGAGAGTATTTGGTTGAAAGTAAAAAAGAAACATTACAGCCACTATGAAGTACAAACTTCGTGAATGAAAAAGTATTTACAAAATTTAAGAAGGAAATCAGTCAAGAAATTTGATTCTCGGCAATAAAGCATTTGGATTTGATGACTAACATGGTTGCGGTATTCAACCAAACGCAATCTCCCTTTTGTTTTTTTCGTAAAACACGTTATACAGCAATAGCAAAAAAAAAAAAAAAAAAACTGCATTCCCCACTCCTTACCGTATTTCTCACTTTTCATGTAAATAGATCATGGGCACTTTCCATTTGAATGGAAAAACCGGGGAGAATTTTCGGTTAAAAGGAACAGGACAAATTGTTCTCAATCAAAACGGAACGGGACGAGCGTGTTCCTTTTGCACTGAGTCACTCTTAAGAGACTGGATATTAACCAAAACACCACCAAACCACGCGTTAATTCATCAAGGAGCATGGAACTAGTGGGACGCCGCAGATGGTACGGGATTTTTCGGTCGTTCCGGTAAAACCGAGAAAAGAGGAATACTTCAGAAGGTATTCCTTTTTTCCGAAAAATGTCCATTGGAAAAGCCTGTTCCATTTGATTTACCACCGAAACAACCGGTTTTTCCATGCAAAAGGAAAGCGCCCCATATTAGTACTGGATCTAGCATGAAGTGGACGCCTTGTGGGAAATGCATTTAGCTAGCTCCAGCTCATTACGGAGGATATGAATAAGTTCTATTATAATCACAATTTAAATGCTACATTTTTTTTCTGTTGTTTGTTTGCTATTTTTAGTCAAGATTTAAGAATACTGACAATTCAAATAATAAACGGTTGGTTTTGTTTTCCCTTTTTTTTTAAATGGCAATCTAAATGCCTACCCCGACAACTCTGTTGGTCCACAAGGAGTTGGACAGTGGGTTAAGGGGCACCCAGAAATCTGCTCATGTGGAAGGTTTTCTCTTACGTCAGCATACTTTGTTTAGCAGAAATATTTTGGGGTTTGCAATTGACCAAAATGCCATTCCAAGAAATGTTATAGTTAGCGATAGTTTCAACAAACCCAATCAGTCTTAAATTTTACAGCAGTACACCTTTGGTGTGGCTGCAATACAATAATTTTTGGCCACACACAAGAACGTTTAAGTAGCCAACATATATTAAATGTTACCAATGGGTGCCATGCCCTGATAGTTCTATGACTAATTATATATGACTATACGAATTTTAAGCTACTACATGTTACACAATGAATTTATAAGAGTACTGTCATGTAATTGGATAGCCAAAGATACGTTTGTTAAAGAACAGAACCTCTTATAATTTGACAGTTTTCATAGTACGAGTTACTTGTTATGTGTGTTGAAACTATCCGCAGTTGCCTGTGGTCAAATGAAGAGGAGGAAATGGATTGCAACTTGGTTGCAAGTTGGGCGAACATTCAAAGTTTTGTCATTGCCTCTTGGAACATCGTCGTAAATAGCTTTTGTTACTTTTCCTTCCAAGAAATCATTTGAAATCTACTTTCTAATCTTACATGGGCCATAATTTTTGTGATGAAAAGGTACTTCCTCACAATTCGAATTCATTAGGAGAATTCCCCCTTAAGCTAAATATGTTTGACACAGCAAGACTTTCAAGTGACGGAGCCATAAAGGGGGAGTGTCATGGATTTTTAGTAAAAGTCGGGACATTAAATAAGACCTGTCCGCTTATATTTTGATCTTGTTATCGCTGCTGCTGTTGTTGCTGCTGATGATGTGTTATTATTTTCTATTCCTTTGTTTCTGTTTTTGCTTGCTGTTGCTGCTGTTGGTTGTTTGTTTGTATTTGTCTTTTTTTTTCTCTTTTTCTCTGTCTTTTTTGTTC
The DNA here is from genome assembly GCA_016490735.1 of Pachyseris speciosa. Classification (NCBI taxonomy): domain Eukaryota; kingdom Metazoa; phylum Cnidaria; class Anthozoa; order Scleractinia; family Pachyseridae; genus Pachyseris; species Pachyseris speciosa. Next base: position 64,409 of record JAEMWC010000890.1, read on the forward strand.
TTTTTTGCTTTTGTTTTTCTTTCATTAAGCTTGACCTGTATAGATTCCTTGCTTGGTTCAGTATATCTCTAACATACCTGATAACATATACATGTAATTCCCTCTTGTACAACAATCCTAAGCTCTACAAACATCTTCTATATCCCAATAAAGCTCAGAGCCATTTCTTTGTTTATCCAAAAGTAGGTGGTGGTCAACTAGAAAGCCTTTGCTACTTTGACCTCCACACACATTTTGTAATTTGTACTGTAATTATTTTATCTTGTAATCATCTTTTGTAATTATACTTCTCTTTCTATGTTAATTTTATGTAAATAGCGTGAAATAAAATGAACCAATCAACCAATGAACCAATGAACCTGTTTGTCAATAATTATTGGAAATGGAAAATGATGACCAAACTTTCTTACACGTTCACGTTAATTGTCCTAAAACAGTTTTGGTTGTGTGCAGCTGAGATGAAAATGGCAGGGAAAATGAAAAAAAAATTAAAATGTTGCCTTCAAGTTCTTCTTTAACGACTTCTAGAGATGCAATTGGTAATGAAGTTATTGTTTACTTTGATTTCATCTAATTGATGAGTTAGATGCTT
>JAEMWC010000890.1:72500-77500 GCA_016490735.1 Pachyseris speciosa
ATGCGACGTATGAACCGGGCCTAAGAAACGTTCTTCGGTTTAGGTGCACTTCAATTTTCGCCAGGAACATTAGTTAATGACCACTTCGATTTCAGGCTAGTAAATTTTAACGTTACCGTGTTCGCTCCGAGGGTACATTTTCGATTTTTTTTTTGTACATGTCATAAATTAAACTTTTTAGTTTCATTTTCCAACAAAAAAAAAATAATAACAATTCAAAACGAGTGAATAGTAGCCGAGAAATTGGGATATAACCTTTTTGCAACCGATGTAAACTGACAGTATAATGATGCAACTGTAGGCAATGAGGGGTCAGACGAGTGTTTGCGTGGAGATAAAATTACGTGGAAAAAAAAATTTCACAGTGGTTGACCGGAAGAAAGTTTTACGTAAATTCTGTAAATTGATTCAGTGGCCGATCGTCGAAAGAAGTGTTTGGGGCGGTGTTTGTTTGTGCAGTGCAGATTTATTTCAAGCGCTGTTTTTGCAAAGTATAGTTTTTGTCTTAAATGAGACACTCAAGAGCGATTTGTTCCAAGTCAAAAAAAATTAGCCAGTGCATGTTAATAATTCAAAACCCATTTCCGCGGAGAGCCTTTTCCCTGCGATCGTTCCGTATTTTATCATGTTTATTGAGCGGAGAAGCTGCAATGCGTTAATCGCTCCTCGCGAAAGAAAAGTGAAGAGCTCTGGCACCCCGATCCTTTCAACTCAATCACCCCAACACGTTTTGTTTTTTAGTTTCTGGGGTCCATACTTTCAGAAAATTATCACGGCATCGTTTTAAAAACCCTGACAAGTTATCTTTGTCATCCAAGATAATGCCGATGAACGGAAAGAGTTTGAACCGATTTCTAGGTTAATCTTTGTCCGGGGCCGGGGCTAAAGTACAAGTCACATTCCACAGGTCACAGCTTTTATGATTGGTAACTAAGCCAAACAGTTTGTCCCCAATCTATAAGAAAAATTATGGATAAAGATTAGAGTTAGGAGACACTTTTGGGCCTCTTTATTTATCTGTAGGACGGTGACCTGTGTGTTGACCTGTGGAATGAGACCTGTACTTTAGGGACCGTTCATTTTTTACAAGGGAGGGGGGGGGGGGGCATGACACCCCCTCAGCTTGCCAATTTTTTTCACATGCCCCCCCCCCCCTTAAGGCGGTAATTTTTCGGATGACCCCCACCTTAAGAAAATTAACCCTCTCCCAAGAGTTTACCTTTTTCAGAAGGGTATCACTTCTGCCTTTTTAAATATTTTCTGTTATTCCCTACTTCACATGATTGTGCTTGCTATGAAGACACCCCAATATTTACAATTTCTATACTAGAGAGAGCCCAGGGCCCGCGCAGCAAGTTTGCAACTTTGGGGGGGGGGGTGGGGGGGTGTCTCACGTCGAATGCGTTAGCGTGAGTGAACTAGGGGGGTCCGGGGGCATGTTGCCCCGGGAAATTTTAAATTCAAGTCCTCTCAAATGGCTGGAAATGCATTCCCCAGAGTCAATGGCATCACTTTCAGTGATACTCATCATAATCACTTCATCCGTTTCACTGCTGTCAGCGCTTGCCCTGTTGTCATCAGTTGTGTCAATGACTTGGCATTTCTCAGTGTTGGTTGGTGAGTTCTGAGAGGACTCGTCTGCTGCAAGCAATGTCTTACAATTGCCTTTACGTTCTCACTCTTGCTGCTCTTCAAATGTTGCTTCAGCGTGTGGTGACCTTGGTGGTTTAAGTATTTTTTAAGCTTGTTTACATCTTTACACTGTTCAGTCCAAGGATAATCCTCATATGATTAGCTTTTGCCTCCCTACTTTCCTTCGCCTTTTCTTCTTAAATTCCAGAACTTCGAGATGCTGAAGATAATCCCCCACAAATGTAACCTCCTTCCCAGACGTCTTGGGCTCGCCACGTGTTCCTTTCCCACGAACGTCTGCTCAATTGAACTACCACTTCCGTTCGCGGCGGTTAGCCAATCATAGTTCGTTTTCCAATTTATGGAAAGTAGGACTTTGAACCCTGGATTATTTTCACAGACGATGCACGTGAATCGGGTGTCGATTTCCTTTCTTACGCAGCTCGTTATCGGTTTGTTCAAAACAAAGGCTAACCACCGACGAACGGAAGTGGCAGTTCAGTTCAGCAGACGTTCGTGGGCAAGGAACGCGTGACGAGCCCAAAGACGCCTGCCAAGGAGGCTACCACAAACGTTGATTTGAAAATAAACTTATCTGCAAATAGAGCAACGCTCGTTGGTTCGGATAAAACCAGCCTGCCACTTCCTTGCTCTCTCTTCGCTTGGATCCTTGGCTGCCAGTCATCCTCACAGAAATATCATGTACAAAGTCGACTTTCTTAGAGTACAACTATTTATAAAGGAGAAATATACGGTGTTCGAGGAGTATCACAAGTAAAATTTACTATTTCTGGTTCTTTTCTTGTTTTCTTTGATTTTGATATGTTGTCTATGATTAAAAAGAAAGATCCTTTTGGCTTTTATTGTGTCATTTTGATTTTGAATTTGTCGCGTTTGATTTCTCAAATTGCACTTTGATTTCCAATATTTGTCGCGTTTGATTTCTCAAATGACGCTTTTGATTTCCAAAATTTGTCGCGTTTGATTTCTCAAATGACACTTTTGATTTCCAAAATTTGTCGCGTTTGATTTCTCAAATGACGCTTTTGATTTCCAAAATTTGTCGCGTTTGATTTCTCAAATGGCACTTTGATTTCCAAAATTTGTCGCGTTTGATTTCTCAAATGACGCTTTTGATTTCCAAAATTTGTCGCGTTTGATTTCTCAAATGACACTTTTGATTTCCAAAATTTGTCGCGTTTGATTTCTCAAATGACGCTTTTGATTTCCAAAATTTGTCGCGTTTGATTTCTCAAATGGCACTTTGATTTCCAAACTTTGTCGCGTTTGATTTCTCAAATGACGCTTTTGATTTCCAAAATTTGTCGCGTTTGATTTCTCAAATGACACTTTTGATTTCCAAAATTTGTCGCGTTTGATTTCTCAAATGACGCTTTTGATTTCCAAAATTTGTCGCGTTTGATTTCTCAAATGGCACTTTGATTTCCAAAATTTGTCGCGTTTGATTTCTCAAATGACGCTTTTGATTTCCAAAATTTGTCGCGTTTGATTTCTCAAATGACACTTGATTTCCAAAATTTGTCGCGTTTGATTTCTCAAATGACGCTTTTGATTTCTCAAATGACACTTTTGATTTCCAAAATTTGTCGCGTTTGATTTCTCAAATGACGCTTTTGATTTCCAAAATTTGTCGCGTTTGATTTCTCAAATGACACGTCCCAGATTGTTTGCTGAGTGTACGCGTGACCTATTGCCCTTCTGTTGTCTGCTCGTATTTCGCTGCCATGTCAGTCCAAAAGCAAGCAATAATATGACAGGTCATTCACAAATCCCACAAACGTGTCGCATGAATGTAGTAACCTTTCGCATGTAGTGTAATAAGATTTAACTACTACAGTTTGGCTCTCACTAGTAGGTCTTTTAAAGATCTGCCTCTCTTACAAGAAATAATTGGATGATCTTTAAACATTTCTTTAAGTTTAGAGATGCCATATCTTAGAATGCGTTTGAGGTTAGGCACACATGGGTTGTATTGCGTTACAAAGGGTAGTATTTCTTTATGCGCTCTAGTATTTTCTTTGAGAGCTATCTTTCTATCAGAGAATCTGACTTCCGAGAGCGTTTATCTAGAAGGTTGTTCGGGTAGCCTCTCGCTCGAGGGCGTAGTTTGATTTTTTATGTTTTTTGTGAAAGTTTCCTCTGAAGAATTAGTTGTTAGCAGTCTAAGACCTTCGACCCTTCACGAAGGCTTTTGTGGTCCCGGGAGGGTAACAGGATTTAAAGTGCGTGTTCTAGAATGTTTCAGTAGGTTTAAAATAAGTGTGCGTGACAAGGATATATTCCTCAGCTGGCAAATCTCGTTCCTTTGTAAATGCATGTATTAAGGAAAATAGTTTCTTTGTCAGAAATATCAGCAGTAAATTTTATTCTCTTCCATACCAACGGTTTTGTACTGTGCTGATCGATAATTGTTGTCTCGATCTTAGCCATGAAAATATTGGCAAAAGAGACCGCTGTTTTCGTGCCCATAGCCGTGCCATGGGTCTGGAGGAAGTCTTCTCCATTTGACTGAAAAGAATTTTCTTGTAATATTAATCTCAGGCATGGGCTCCTGTCTCAGCATTTTTCTTAAATAGCCTGTCGGTATGGGGGCGGGGGGGGGGGGGGCTTTCCGCGTAGAATGTGTCATATGCGTGGCATATGATCGTCATTAGTCTTCTTGCGGTATATTCGTGTATAAACTTGTAACGTCCATATGAGACGAGAATCGTGTTTTGTGGAACTCTCGTTCCTCCATTGAAGTTAATAAACTGTGTTGTATCTTTAAGGTAGGACTGCTGTTCTTTCATAATTGGTTGGAGAAGGCTGTCAATGAACGCTTAAATTCTCTCAGTAGGAGAGTCGTATCCAGAAATTATCGGTCGACTTGACAAGTTGACCTTGTGCGTCTTTGTTAAAGTGTAAAAAACTGGGTTGCGCGGACGGTTCGGTGTTTGAGATAACCATTTAAGTAGAAGTTTCCATTGGTTTTTCGAGGGGCCTGTTGTGTTCCTTGACCTCGATTAATCTCATGCCCTCTTTAATCTTATCTGTTTTGTTCCCTAAGACAGTCGTGGTTCCTTTGTCTGCTTCCTTGATATTTATTTCCGAGTTTTCTTTTAGCTCTTTAATAGCTTTGCGTTCTAATCTAAGCAAGTTAGACTTAAATGTGTGGAGACAGGATGAAACGGAGGCCTTTAGATAATAGGTTGATCTGGTCAGTTGTCAGGTTATATTCTGAGAGGTTTCTAATATAGGTATTATTTTTCTCTTCGGCTTTCTTGGATACACTTTGTTTAACTAGTCTTTAGTCTTGTGCGATGTTTGCGTTTCTTATTTAAGTATTTCTTAGTGTTTATGACCTCGTC
>JAEMWC010000890.1:82500-107500 GCA_016490735.1 Pachyseris speciosa
TTAACAATGCGAAAAAACTCAGAATACACCACGAAAATAAGGGGCCTACTAATGATACTGGGCTAGCTTAAGGTGAGGGTACACGTGAATTTGATCTAAATTTTAAGGATTCTGAAGAAGGGACTGAAATGGGGAAAAATGTTTTAAAATACCACAAGACAGTTCATTGACATCCCACAAGGACATTGTAACGTGCTGGGGAACTGTTTGGGGTCCGTCCGCTAATTTTCAATTTCAAATTCCGATTCAGTAAACTAAACGTCAGTGGCTTCATAGTTCAGTTGGTTAGAGCATCGCACCGGTTCAAACCCCATTGAAGTCCTGAATTTTTTTCAGGCTTCTTTTCGCAGTTGCATAAATTGCGTTCACAACTGCAAGGGTCATTCTTAATTTGACTGATATCGAAAATTATCAGTGGAATTATAAGTAAACCTCGTTTATTTTTTTCTTCACAATTCTTTTTATCCTTGAACTACACATGTATGGTCCGCAACTTCTCCCCCTAATTTAAACAGTCTTTTTACTTCTGTAGAAACGTAAGTTTGGAATCATATGCTGAACTGACTATCTTGCTCACACCGCGCCCTACCTAGTTCATCTTACCAGTCCTTGATATTTTCAACATTAACGCTTTCGTTGTTGCTTGTACTGTACTCCGATCATAGTCACTTCCTTCCTAACAGTTTTGATACGTACTCTTTTCTCTTCATACGTACGTACAATTCAAAGATGACAGACCGCAAACAAATGTTGCTGCTAAAAATATCTGCATGTAATAACGCAACCCCAGTAACTATCATCCACATTATTTTAGAACCAATATTGAACAGTGTGCGATCCTCTACCAAGGGCCTTATATGTTTCAATTCCCTACCCCGTGATCTCGCCTTATCTCCCAGATATTCTAGCTTAACTGTAAAAGTCTGAATTAAACTCGCCCGTCCTCTGATATATTATATTCATTTCATCTACTTATAGACGGAGGAACCCAATACTCAGTGATATTGGGCTTCAGCTTCTATTGGGCTTTCTCGCTACATTTCTAATAAGAAACTGATTACACAATTATGCTGTCTGAATTACTATTTGAATGATGTAATTGTAGCAAATAATACTAAATAGAGGTGCGAGAGCTGCATTCATTTGGGAAAATATCAACTCGAGGCCTCGGAGCTTGCAAAGCAAAAAAACAAAAAAAAGGTCTGAGGGAAGAACTACGCCGGGCGTCGATAAAATCGCGCTCATGAAGCATTATTTTGGAACATAGAAAAATCTACTTTAACAAGCATCTTGATCGCAAAAACCTGAAATGGCACAAAAATATAGAATACCTGAAGTTGATAAAAGGACTAAAGGAACGAAGAGGAACTGACAAAAGATTCTTAAAGCAGGAAGGTCTACAGGTTACAGGGGTATAGTGTCAGTAAGCCCCAGTCAAAATCAAACGATCAAACATTTTCGTCCAACATCCTGTTGGAGGAATACATGTTTGACTGTTAAGGCATAACACAGGTATCAATTTGTTTTGCTATTTTAGAACTAAATAAGAAAAAACCAACAAAAGCTGTCTCGAAATTAGGGCAAACCGGGTTTTTTTTTTATGTTTTACGACTAGCTTTCAATGATTAAAGAGTAGATTTAACATGTTTTACAAAATCGCCTACCTAAAGGTTTCGCCGTGTTTGAAACAATTGGAAAATGAACGGCTCATTCCTTTGAAAATAAGTGAGCAAATTAACTTGGCTCATGGTGTTCGCCATTTTATTCCTCCACAAAATCATTTTACTTTGAACTGAGCTTGTCCACCAAGTATTGGAGCAGTCTTGGGTTTTTCTGTTTTTTGTTTTTTGTTTTGTTTCCGTTTCTTTTTTGATCAATTTTGACTTAAGTACAGAACGACGTTACATTTCGAAAATAGCTTAGCATCCCTCCCAACGCGCGCATTGAGTGATTTTCGATGTTTCGAAAATGCCACAAAGGAGTTCTGTTTGCACAAATATTTTTGGCGCTCATTCCACGATGCATTAAACGCGTGTAGTTTACACCTCACAGGATCAAAATCTCCTTTAAGCCATTTACCTAAGCTCAAACGCACCTTTAACCAACCAGCGATTGTATCTGACAAGAAGGAAAAATCACTAAAGGACATTCTTGTCCTCGCAAAACTTCCTTCAATCACACAACAATCTTAAAATCAACGAAGCATTCAGTTACAAACTTGAAGAAAATTTACTTGTGATCACCTAAACTGACTCCAAACAGTATTCGCACAAATTTAGCGATTACAACTCAGCTGAGTCTACGAACAAAAGCCTGATCACTTACATCCTGAAACTGATCACCCCGATAACGAACGTGAAACGTCATTTTTTGATCAGTATGCATTTTATCACAGAACAACTATATATTTCGAAAATACATTTACATCACTCTCAACGCACTGAGTGATTTTCGATCCTTCGAAAACACCGCTAAGTTGTTCTGTTTGCATAATTTTGCGCTCCTTACACGGTGCATTGAACGTGTGATCTTCACACCTCACAGGATCGAAATCCCCTTCATGCCATTGGATAATCTATATCTTCCAATAAGAATCCCACTTGTAACTAACCAAGCACAAAACACTCTGCGGGTTGAAGTCCGCTATATAAAGAGACTTGATTCTACCTTCAGCACTCGAAACTAGCTCTCCTTTTGAGCTCTTTGAAAAAAGCTTAAAGCAACTGACGAAGGATCCAATCTTTTGGTTCTGAAACCGGTCTTGCGTCTCAAAGCTGAAACATAGTTCCTTGCAGAACTCTACCATGGCGCAGACAGTTTCCGACAAGGAGATGATTGCCATTTTAAAACACTACGTCTCTTAGGAACTAACTCAGTCAAAGAGATCTTTGAAAACAACAAACGAGACTTTAAACAAAGTTTCTGTAAAAGAAGCTACCCTCCAACACTCGTTTTAAAAAGAAAATCCTGATTGAAGTTTAAGTTCACCTACAGAAAAACATATCCTTAACCAGCCGCCGATTGTATCTTACAAGAAGGTTAAATCATTAAAGGGCATTCTTGTCCTTCAATCGCACAACAATCATAGAATCCACAAAGCGTTCAGTTACAAACTTGAAGGAAATTTGCTTGTGATCACCTAAAATGACTCCAAACAGTATTCGCGCAAATTTAGCGATTACAACTCAGCTGAGTCTACGAACGAAAGCCCGATCACTTACATCCTGAAACTGATCACCCCGATAACGAACGTAGAAGCAGAGGACTCGTAGACTTTAATAAACAAAGGAAAACGACTGCTCATCCCTTCCCTGTCAAATTCACATGGCAACCACCAATTCATAACTCAGTTGATCTTGAAAACTACTTGGAAGAGACCAAACTCGAACTAGCTTCGACAATGTTCCGACCTCACTATGACATCATTGCAGCGAACGAAAGAAAAGCTATTAACTCACTTAAGCGCAGTAGCAAAATTAATCTCCAAAAAGCCGACAAAGGAACAACAACAGTCATTATGGACGCCGCACAAAAAATACAAGAAGGCTCACAACAATTATCTCACGATAAATTTTACACGCCTCTCACATCTCTTATTGTGCTGGACACTGCCCGAAAAGTCAACGAAATAGTTAACAAACTATTCCGCTCAGGTAATATCGATAAAATGACTCACAAATGGTGGACAATCGGTCTAAAACAAACGCGAATACCAGAATTTTGCCCGCTGACTAAATCCACAAGAAAACACCAGTTGGCAGACCAATTTTTTCTGGTAGTAGCGGCCCTACAGAACGTATTTCCAGTTTCGTGGACTCACTATTACAACCCATCGCTATCAAGCAAGAGTCATATTTAAAAGACACCACTGATTTTATCAATTTCATCGAAAATAAGCAAATTCAAAACGATTTTATTTTAGCCACTCTTGACCTTAGTTCCCTCGACACTAACATTCCTCAAACAGAAGGAATTAATGTTATCTGCCGCCATTACGAGTACCACTATGAGCATAATCTACCAATTCCCACCAACGATTTACGGGAACTCATGCAGTTCATACTACAAGAAAATTCTTTCCAATTCAACGGAAAGCATTTCGTACAAACCCATGGCATCGCTTTGGGAACTAAAATGGCGGTCGCTTTCTCTGTCATATTTATGGCAGATTTCGAAAAACGACTACTAATTAATGGCTAGCCCACATAGACCTCTCGTTTGGAAAAGATATATTGATGACATATTTTCATTGTGGAACATTCATATTACAGAAGTTTCTGATTTCGTAAACTTCGCTAACTCCTTCCACCACACAATCAAGTTCACTTGTGAAATGTCATCAGAACGCCCTGTTTTCCTCGACACTGAGGTTTTCAAAGGACCTCGACTCTCAACTCTCAAAATCCTTGATTTAGAAACACACTTTAAACCCACTGAAACTTTTCAGTGCACGCACTTCTCATCCTGCCACCCTTTAACTTTAAAAAGAGTTTTATCAAAGGAGAAGCACTACGTCTCTTAAGAACTAACTCATTCAAAGAAATCTTTGAAAACAACAAACGAGACTTCGAACAAAGGCTCTGTAAAAGAGGCTACCCTCTAACACTCGTTAAAAAAATCCCGAGTGAAGTTAAGTTCATCAACAGAAAAGAAGCTCTCCGCAACAGGACATAACAAACAAAAGAGATTCTTCCATTTGTTACCACTTACAACCCAACCTTACCGAATCTTAAAAAGATTCTCATGAAACACTGGCACACAATTCAACAGCAACCTAAACTCAAACGCATCTTTAACCAGCCACCGATTGTTTCTTACAAGAAGGAAAAATCACTAAAGAACATTCTTGTCCGCGCAAAACTTCCTTCAATCACACAACAATCGTAAAATCAACGAAGCGTTTAGTTACAAACTTGAGGGAAATGTACATACGATCACCTAAACTGACTCCAACCTATAATCGCGCATTTTTAGCGGTCACAACACAACCGAGTCTACGAAGTAAAACCTGATCACCTACATCCTAAAACTGATCTTCCTTATAACGAACGTAGAAGCAGAGGACTCGTAGACTTTAATAAACATAGCGAGCAAAGCCCAATAAAACAAGGGCAAACGTTGAAAGCAGGGCGAAAAACATTTCAAATTAGAAATGGCCCGCAAAGCCCAATGAAACAAGGGCAAACGTTATAAACAAGGGTGAATGACAAATCAAATTAGCAAAAGCCCACAACGCCCAACAAAACAATGGCAAACATTAAGAACAGAACGAACAACATAACAAACTATAAATAGCCCACAAAGCCCTTATAAAAGCGATGGCAAACGTTAAAAGCAGGGCGAATAACATGGAATTAGAAATAGCCAGCCAAGGTCAAATAAAAGCGAGAGCAAAGGCTAAACTGAAGCAGTTCGAACAAGATGTTAAATTACTCAAAGCCAAAAATAAAAGGGCAAACCTAACAGCATGGCAAACAAAATATAAAATTGAAAATTACCGGTAAAACAAGAATACAAAACGTGAAAAGCGCGCGCAAAACTAAAGCGAACCAAACACATGAAAAAACTCATAGCTGGAATAGAACACGCGGCGAAGGAGTGCAAAGATAAAATTTCAAGCCACCAAAGAACCTTCGTCAGCTTCTACTTGAACTGGAGCCTGAACCTGAGCGGCCGCCGGAACAGGTTGAGGCTGAACATCGTCCGGTCGAGCAACTGTAGCTGTTAGAACACATTCGTCAGGTGAATGCAGAAGGAAAAAAATCGCCTCGAACAGAGAACCCGTGAAAAGTTTAAAACCCTCCATGCAGCTATAAAAAACAATATGGAAAATCAAAGGGGCTTACGATTTCACGTACCGAGTCCTCCCTATGAAGGCACTGAAAGGCACGATGTAAAATGTGGAGTTACAATTATTACAGTATCACAATTTTAACATTATAGGTGAAGACAATGAAGCGTGGGTTTCGATTCTAATGTGGTGGCGATGGTGATGGAGGTGGTGATGGTAGTTGTGACGTAGATGATGACTTTAAAAAGTGCTTGTTGTGTTTCTGTAGGACCCAGGCCCAATCCTTGGTCCCGCGTGGAACTGATTATTGTTTTTTCTTGTTTCATTAGTTTATAACAGAATATTTCTTATTAGTAGGGCGGTAAGTTTTTGTAGCTCGTTGAGCTTCATGTTGAAGATCTGCCCCATTCACTTTATAGTTAGTCTTAGTGCACTTATCACGAATGTAAGCGTATCTCCTCTCGGCGCTCTCGACTTTTGCTTGATTTTGTTTAGGTCTTTGGGCAGTTCGATCTTGCGCTTTGTATTTACCTTTGCGGAGGTGTTTCGGTCTGATGGTACTATTACTATTACTGGCTTACAAGCTCGGTTGCGGTAGTTTTTGATAACTGTACAAGGGTTGGTCCCTTAGAAATCGCCTATCTGTGTGTATCTGCCTGTCAAACGTTTCTTCTGGGACTTTGATTCTTAAGCCTTGTTTTCACTAGCGATGCAAGCACAAGAGCGCGTATTCCATTGTGAAAACGGGTTTAACGCAAGCATAAGCATAAGCATAAGCACAACAGCAAGGATCGAAATTTTTCCTTTTCCTTGTGCTTGCGCTTATGGTTGCGTTCGCTTGCTTAGTGTTCGTTTTCACTTGGCATAAGTTACTTACGCTTGCGTTCGTGCTTGCGTCGCTAATCAAAACCAGGGTTTAGCGTTGAAAAGTTTGGATGTTTGTTATTGCTATATTTTGCAATGCGCGATTTGATGCAGACATTTTCTCTTGAGGTGTTGCACTTACTGATAGTGTTGTCTGCTTCTGTTCTATTCAGAGTCTATACAGCGTCTGACGCTTGTTTTCAGGTGAATGGCATGCAGATTGGCTTCACGTTCAAAATTTTTGCATCACTTGAGATTTCAATTTAAATCCTAAATATAGATAACAAATAACTGTGGAAAACGAAAATAAAAAATACTCCCTCCCCCCCCAAAAAAATAAATGCTGGCCACGACTCTGCTCCTACCCCCTCCCCTCCCCCCCCCCCCCCACTTCCCCCTCTACATTAACCACAGCACCTCCCCTATGTTCAGTGTAAGTAACTAAGCAATTTGTTAGAACGTTTCTAAATCACGGTGAATGCAAAACCACATAACTGTTAACAAACTTTATGAACACTGTATCATTGTAATGAAATACTGATTAATATCAAATATTTTTGATAGGGTGTTCTTCAAAACCAGGTACTACTTTTATAACGAGGGTTCACGGAATTATGAATAAGTCTCACTTCTTTCTATCGATACTGCAATGCTTCCATTATCGTCCATAGATACAAACGTAACCCTTGAACGCTTTCCAAAATATTTTGTTTTTCCAAAATAGCATTTTCCGCAAGAAATGGCCTCATTATGGGTAAATTCGAACGGGATTCCGCAAAAAACGCCTTTTTCTTTAATCCTCTTACAATCGAGACATCAGAGTCGTAATATTTAGCGAAATAACACGGAATCAATGAGAGCTTTTTCCAGAACTTACGGATACAGAAATTGCTGCTATATTAAAACGCAAAAATATGAAGTACTTTGCAGACTGTTAAGTTTTCTGGAATTTTTGTAAACAAAAAGGATGCCATTATCACAGCCCTCACTAGAAAAAAGTTCAGTATATGTATACACATTTGTCGGATGACAGACATATAAACTCGTAAATTTTTCACTTCAATTCGAAATATTCATCAATGCACAGAAAAACCAATGATTCAGAGGCATGTGTGCCCACAACTAAAACAGATCAAAAGTAGATAGATTACACCACTGAAATCAGACACTCTATGGACATTGCATTTCAAAATTACAAATATTATGACCCATGCTGCAGAATTTCTTACAATAACGTTGCTGTCATAGTTTTGTCGATTCATTTTAGTTTATAGTAGTTGGAAATTTTGTAATTTCTTAAGAGTATTAAAGAGGTTTGTTCATTTTAATGAATTATCCGTCTCTTTTTGTCTCTTTCTGCTTTTCTTGCATTTGCACACGCCATTTATTTCCCCGCGCAAACTGCGGCTTCAAGGGGGAAAAACTGACAGCCATTGTTTCTGGTATGTAAGAGTTAAGATTTTTTTCTTCTCGTAAAAATGAATTGTTTAAGAGCCCCACGAGCGTTGCGACAGACGTCTGTTGTCGATGACTGTCGGGGTACAGTTAATATATTTTTGTTGGCAGAATTACAAGCACGAGCCTGTGGGTATTTGACTGAAGCAACGCTCTGCAAACAAGCACTACGACGAAAATTTTAGCCAAAGCAAATTAAATTGCTGCTTCTCATTACGTGAACAGGATGATTGCCGTGCCAATTGTTTTATGTCCACGGCGATTATTTCCGGTGTTCAACTGTTTTCAAAACCTTTCCCATACCGGAACATTTCTTTGTGAAAAACATTTATTGCTGGTCGATCATGATAAGAGGATCTGCAACAACGAAGAATACATTCCGCCTAAAAAGGTAAGACATTTGCGTTGTTAAATTCCGCCCACTCCCGAAACGTTACTTTGCATAACAAAACGATTTGAAGACGTTTTGGACAACCTTCCCCTCCCACAGACACACCCCCAGTCATACATTGTTTGGTTTGTTTGTTTGTTTCTTAATCGACTAGCGCTCAGTCTCAAAAACCGGAGTCCACAAAACCCTGACAGGGGAGAACTCCTAAGAAAAAATGAAGACCTTGAAATGGGTAAAAAAATGGAAGAAGAATAGAGGAAAGCAGAAGAAAAAACACACTTCTGTTGAACATAATTGAATATTGTTAGAATATGTGAAATATATGAGACTGTTATCATGAAACAAAAATTTCTCTGGCTTCTACAGGACTTGAAATGGTCAGTTGTGTTGAGATAGCGTGCAAAATAAAACGTGTACCGGTTAAAATAAAAATGTTGATATCACAAATTAACGTCTCTGCCAAACTGTCAAAGAAAAAAAGCCATCTTAACCCTTTTCGATCCAAGTGGGTGCTATTTATTTCACCAGATTTTGGGCAATAAATGGTCTGGGGCTCTTAACTTCTTCATATATGGAGTTATTATGAAAATATCTGTTGTCTTCAAATACTGAGGACCCAGGCTTTAGAGTCATGTGATGCACCCTAGTGGCTGTTGTTTGTCGAGTGAGTGAAATCGCTTGACTGTGGTGCAATTGTAAGTTTTAGAGTGCTTTTCTGAGTCATTTTCCTTTGCAGAAGCCCCCATGCTGGCATCATTAACCTAGACCGTGCGTAAAGGCAGGCCTTTGAAAGAAACAAGAAGAGAGACGTGGTTTTATGTTGATGCAGATCCCAAACACGCTCTGTTGTGATGATGGTGGCTCGATATGGGGCTAGTACCTGGTTTAAGACCCCCACATTAAGTCCCGAGCTACTGCCGCTGCATGTTCTTTGATGTAGTTACTTGGTGTAAGACCCCATATTATGTCCCGAGCTACTGCCCCTGCATGTCCTTTGCCGTAGGGTCTGTAGTATCTGTAGTATCTGTAGTAGCTGTAGTAGCTGTAGTAGATATAGTAACTGTAGTTGCTGTAGTATCTGTAGTTGCTGTAGAATCTAGTATCTCTAGTTGCTGTAGTATCTGTAGTAGCTGTAGTATCTATAGTAGCAGTAGTATCTATAGTAGTTGTAGTATCTGTAGTAGCTGTAGTGTCTGTAGTATCTGTAGTAGCTGTAGTATCTATAGTAGCAGTAGTATCTATAGTAGTTGTAGTATCTGTAGTAGCTGTAGTGTCTGTAGTATCTGTAGTAGCTGTAGTAGCTGTAGTAGATATAGTATCTGTAGTTGCTGTATTATCTGTAGTTGCTGTAAAATCTAGGATCTATAGTTGCTGTAGTATCTGTAGTAGCTGTAGTATCTGTAGTTGCTGTAGTATCTGTAGTAGTTGTAGTATCTGTAGTATCTGTAGTAGCTGTAGTAGCTGCAGTATCTGTAGTAGTTGTAACATCTGTAGTATCTGTAGTATCTGTAGTAGCTGTACTATCTGTAGTAGCTGTAGTATCTGTAGTATCTGTAGTAGCGGTAGTATCTGTAGTAGCTGTAGTATCTGTAGTAATTGTAGTAGCTGTAGTATCTGTAGTATCTGTGGTAGTTGTGGCATCTGTAGTATCAGTAGTAGCTGTAGTAACTGTAGTAGCTGTAGTATCTGTAGTTGCTGTAGTATCTCTAGTAGCTGTAGTATATCTAGTAGCTGTAGTATCATTAGTATCTGTAGTAGTTGTAGTAACTGTAATAGCTGCAGTAGCTGTAGTATCCGTACTAACTGTAGTATCTGTAGTAGCTGAAGTAGCTGTAGTATCTGTAGTAGGTGTGGTATCTATAGTATCTGTCGTAGTTGTAGTATCTGTAGTTGCTGTAGTGTGTGTAGTTGCTGTAGTATCTGTTGTAGCTGTAGTATCTGTAGTAGTTGTAGTTGCTGTAGTATCTCTAGTATCCGTAGTAGCTGTAGTATTTGTAGTAGCTGTGGTATCTGTAGTATCTGTCGTAGTTGTAGTATCTGTAGTAGTTCTAGTATCTGTAGTTGCTGTAGTGTATGTAGTTGCTGTAGTATCTGTTGTAGCTGTAGTATCTGTAGTTTCTGTAATATTTGTAGTTGCTTTAATATCTGTAGTTGCTGTAATATCTGTAGTAGCTGTAGTATATGTGGTAGATGTAGTATCTGTAGTAGCTGTAGTATCTGTAGTAGTTGTAGTAACTGTAGTATCTGTAGTATCTGTAGTAGCTGTAGTATGTGTAGTATCTGTAGTAGCTGTAGTATCTGTAATATTTGTAGTATCTGTAGTGTCTGTGGTTGCTGTAGTATCCGTAGTAGCTGTAGTATCTTTAGTTGCTGTAGTATCTGTAGTATCTTTAGTAGTTGTAGCTGCAGTAGCTGTAGTATCTTTAGTAACTGTAATATCTGTAGTAGCTGTAGTATCTGTAGTAGTTGTAGTAGCTGTAGTAACCTTAGTTGCTGTAGTATCTGTAGAAGCTTTGGTATTAGTTGGAGTTGTAGTAGCTGCAGTAGCTGTAGTATCTGTAGTATCTGTAATATCTGTAGTAGCAGTAGTATCTGTAGTAGTTGTAGTAGTTGTAGTATCTGTAGTAACTGTAGTATCTTTAGTACCTGTAGTAGCTGTAGTATCTGTAGTATTTTTAGTAGTTGTAGTAGCTGTAGTATTTGTAGCAGTTTTAGTAGCCGTAGTAGCTGTAGTATCTGTAGTAGCTATAGTAGCTGTAGTATCTGTAGTAGCTGCAGTAGCTGTAGTATCTGTAGTAGCTGTAGTATCTGTAGTAGTTGTAGCTGGTGTAGTAGCTGTAGTATCTGTAGTAGCTGTAGTATCTAAAGTAGTTGTAGCTGGTGTAGTAGCTGTAGTATCTGTAGTAGCTGTAGTATGTGTAGTGTCTGTAGTAGTTGTAGTATCTGTAGTTGCTTTAGTATCTGTAGTTGCTGTAGTATCTGTAGTAGCTGTAGCAGCTGTAGGATCTGTAGTAGCTGTAGTATCTGTAGTTGCTGTAGTATCTGTAGTATCTGTACTAGTTGTAATATCTGTAGTAGCTGTAGTTGCTTTAGTAGCTGTAGTATTTGTAGTGTCTGTAGTTGCTGTAGTATCTGTAGTAGCTGTAGTATCTGTGGTAGCTGTAGTATCTGTAGTATCTGTAGTAGCTGTTGTATATGTAGTAGCTGTAGTATCTGTAGTAACTGTAGTAGCGGTAGTATCTGTAGTATCTGTAGTAGCTATAGTATCTGTAGTAATTGTAGTAGCTGCAGTATCTGTAGTATCTGTAGTAGTTGTGGCATCTGTAGTATCTGTAGTAGCTTTAGTATATGTAGTAGTTGTAGCATCTGTAGTATCTGTAGTATCTGTAGTAGCTGTAGTATGTGTAGTATCTGTAATAGCTGTAGTATCTGTAGGAACTTTAGTATCTGTAGTTGCTTTAGTTGCTGTAGTATCTGTAGTAGCTATAGTAACATTAGTATCTGTATTATCTGTAGTTGCTGTAGTACTTTGTGTAGTAGCTATAGTAGCTGTAGTATCTGTAGGTGCTTTAGTATCTGTAGTAGCTATAGTGGCTGTAGTATCTGTGGTATCTGTAGTTGCTGTAGTATCTGTAGTAGCTATAGTAGCTGTAGTATGTGTGGTAGCTGTAGTAACTGTAGTATCTGTAGAATCTGTAGTTGCTGTAGTATCTGTAGTAGCTATAGTAGCTGTAGTATCTGTAGTAGCTGTAGTATAGAATTAGGTGACTCCTGAGCTCAAAATTGACGCTTTTACGGTGCTTAACATTTTATGTCAGTGGTCACGTCAATTTCATTTCTAAATAGATGGCAATTAACATAGGCTCTTTTCCTTCCCTTTGTCAGGCACTGTATTGTCATAAGGAGCCTAAATTTAAGTCTTTCTATCGATTAACGAAGGTATCGGTAAAGAAAGTTTTTAAACCCTTCGTATTTTGATCAGCCTGCTTTTGAAAACTCGAGCAACATGAATATATATGCAAGTTATGAGAGGTGTTCGTCATCGTGGTTTCAAATGGTAGCTGAGTTAATCTTTTGTCTCACAATTGAGTCACAAAGATGTGGATCGCGACGTTTCGACCGCTATACTGCTGGTCTTCATCAAGCGATGGTGTCGACTGGCTGCGTGTGAGTATAAGAAGCACCGTGGCTGGTGGTGATTGGTGCGTTTCGATCCTCGCTTAGGCTGTTGTTGATTGGAGGATTTCGATCCTTGTCGTTCAGACTAGAAATTGTTCCCTCAGCGGTCCGCTTTGGTACTGATCGGCTGTTGTGGTGTTTGATCGTGGACATCCAAGCTTCAGGAATTTCAATTCCACTGTCCCTGTTGATGTTGTTAGGGTGAAGTCTGATGTAAATAGCCTCTTTAACCCTACGGGTGTACCAATCTGGGTCTCGGTCAATAAATTTAACTTCGTGCCAGAGCGGATAATGTCCGGTCGTGTTGCTGTGTTCTGAAACGGCGGAGGATTGGGTTCTAGCAAGCCGTATGTCGTGTTCCTTAATCCGTTCATGCATAGATCTTCCCGTTTCTCCAATATAAACGTTACCACATTCGCAGGGAATCTTGCATGTAGACTACTCCGTCTTGTTTTACTGGATCAACAATGTCCTTAGGTCGCACTAAGTGTGATCTAAGAGTTGTGTCAGATCTGAAAACTGTCCGTATGCCTTGTTGTTGTAGGCAACGGCGAAGAGCCTCCTATGTGCCTTTGACGTATGGCAGAACCACAGTAGATTTAATTTCGGGTTCAGACGTCGGGTTCACACGTCATCAAATCCAAAATGGCCTCGCGCGGGAAATTTGAAGGCGAAAATAGGGGATGGTGATATATATTTTTGTACACTTAAATGTAATAACCACATTTTTAATCAAAATTTGAAATCTGGTAATTATTGCCCACGACTTAGGGGTTCTCTTTAAATGTACATGTATTGAAAATAAACTACCATTTTTTTTTCGTTTTTACATAGGTTGTAATCCCCATATTTCAGTTTCAGTCGTTTGCACCCTTTTCGTGACAAGGATTCGCCGTGGTCTGAAAATTGAGACATTTTGCACGCGGCCAAAAGGTCTCTGTGACGTCACTCGTGTGTATGTTCCCTACGTGAAACATGGCTGAAAAGGCGAAAAAGCTGAAACCTGGAAAGTTTTGCGCAGCTGGCGGCTGTGGTAATGAATTATCATGGTAGTTTTCACGTATTATTATTTCACGGAACTTACAAAAACAGAGTGACGCACTCTACTTAGTACACACGAATGACGTCAAGACTATTCACCAGGCGTGCTTTTCTCAAAACTTCGGAAAACATTTCGGGCCCGAGAAGTATTTTTTAAGTCGATTTTCTAAAGCTTGGTACTAGCTTTAAAAAAAACCCAAGATGTATTCTCAATTTTAGAGCGTGCTTTCTTAAAAGATTATTAAAATTTCTCAAACTCGAATTGCTGGTAATAAACCGGGTGTAATGAGCCTAATGCGCGTAAAATATGTTTTCGCGCCGGGAACGTTTAGGGGAGTTTCGAGAAACGCGCGCTAGATCCCAGGTCCTTGTCTAGAATTTTAATGAGGAAGGCCCAACTTTCGCCGCATTTGAAAATAACTTCCTTACTTACTCTTACTATTTTCCTCTTCAAAATGTTACTTACACCAATTTTCAAATTGGAGCAAAAAACAAACTGATTTTGGAATTCCGATTGGTGTGCACTCTGAATTTGTTATTGCCTGCGACTCCTTTTTCCTGGCAGATTTTCTTGTAGATGGCTCAAGCTATCGTGTAGCTTTTCAACCTCTGTCCTCCCTGAAAAAAAAAAGTTTGCAAATAATGTTGTTTAAAATTTTTTCGTTATAAGGAAAGCAAGTAACCAATACCTACTGATAAAAGTGAACGGTACTCTTGTGTTCTCAGGCAAAACTCTCTGTTTGTAGTATTATTGTTCACTCAGTGGGATTGACAGAAGAACTTGGATAAAACATGTTTAAAGTTATACCTCTCTTTCTTCTTGACAGTGTTGTTTGTCCGTCTAGTCTTTTGTCTGCAAGACATAAAATAATACCTCTTAAAGTAATTGCTGGCCAATATAAATTAAGCAACATGTCAGAAAGTTACCCACCCCCCCCCCCCTAGATACATGATGACCTGTCCCGATTGTGCTCGAAAAATGGTGAAAATTGCCTCCTTGGAATGTCAAAGAGTTGCTAAAAGTTGCCAAAAATCCGAAACAGTTGCTACCTAAATTTCTCGTTATTTGTCATACAAACTTTAATTAAAAGCTTTATCTTACGTGCTCCTCAATAATTACTAACATCGTTCATGAAAAAATTACCATGAAACATATCTTTCAAGGATTGCTGGCAAAAAACTGATATGGGTAAAATTTAAGGTAAAATGTATGGACGCTCTCAAGTCACTTGTCGCATGTCTCACTTTCTGATCTTGTTCACACAGCCTGTTAAAAAGGGCAGAACTCAATCGGCTCCTTATGGTCCGGAATCTGTTTGTAACACACTATGCAAACCAGATGTCACGAGAAATTAAAAGTAAATAATCAACTTTATTCTATCTCTCACTTAGTACGCGCGCTTTGATTGGTCAATTTTGCGGGCCGTATTCTACAGCACAGCCCGCTGTTCGGCCCGCTAAATTGAAAGTTCAGTGCAACATTTTCTCGCCAACATGTCTCGTCAAGGAAATTTTGATACTTACTTAAAAGAGTTGCGAACAAACAGAAAAAAAGCAGCAGAAATCTGAAAAAAATGTGCCAAACTTTTAAATTGAATTCCTTAAGCTTTTTGAAGATTACGGGTTGCTTGACTACAACTAGTTTTCTTTCCCACGCGTCGGATTAACCTCAGAGATACCATAAATATCTTACCAACCTCGTTTTCTCGGTCCTTAATGTAAGTTACGGATCTTTGTTTTTCACATTAATTTATGGCCCGCGCGCTTCGCGCGAAAAAACTCGGTCCGTAACTTACAGTGCGGACCTCGAACTCGGTCAGTAAGAGGTATTTATCATATGACCCGTAGGGCCCCGCGCGCGCTTTCT
Organism: Pachyseris speciosa; assembly: GCA_016490735.1. Taxonomy (NCBI): domain Eukaryota; kingdom Metazoa; phylum Cnidaria; class Anthozoa; order Scleractinia; family Pachyseridae; genus Pachyseris; species Pachyseris speciosa. The sequence goes on from JAEMWC010000890.1 coordinate 98,089, forward strand.
TTATGAAACTATTGAATAAATGCCCGTATGACGGCCGTACGCAGCACTGGGCCGGAAAAAGCCGCGTACGGCCCTGCTAGGAAAACGTACGGCGCGAGCGATACGAATTTAGAGGATTTCGTCGCATCTAACCATGTAAATTGATTTTACAACCAGAAAACAAATACAAACAACATATTAAATCAATTTTCTGTGCAAATTTGTGCGATTTTTTGTAACAAACTTCATCTTCTGCGTGCTCACGAACAGTCTAAAGAGGCTGCGCTCGGTCAGTACGCCATGACCTCGAGCCAAATATTTTCCCGTCCGGCCCGACCTAACTCAGTCAATAAGTACATAGAAAGAGGCTAATTCTGTTCTGAAAATCGCCATCCATTTCCATTCTTGACAAGTACATAATGAAGCAAAGACGGGTTAGACGGCCTTTTTTCATAAACCTGTGCCTAATTTTAGCTGATTATTTGTTATAATATTAAACAAGGATCGCAATAGGACCCAATAGGCCTGCAAAACGTTATCAAGTGAAAGGTTATTATTTTAAAAAGTTCAATAAATTCGCATTAGTTGCTGTTTTCTATCAAACTGTTTACATTTTCGTGTTTGATATGTGCTTTAAACCTATATTTTGTTCAAAAGTTGTTTAGTAAGCAAACCTTGCTAGACGGGTTGCTAAAGCCACAAAAGATTGCTCAAAAGTTACTGAGCACAACTCTGGACAGGTCTACCCGTAGAAACCGGGTTTAATCAAATAAAATGAGCGATGTTTGTTCAGTAGATTACATTCCAGTCGCAGTTATGGAACATAATAATCACCTGTATAAAACTCAGAGTTCAGAGGCTGGTGCGTAACTCTTTCACGTAAATAAATGTCATTACCCCACGATATTCCCAAACCTCGACACAAAGTAAATTGAAAGGTGTTTTGCTTATAGAGATTTCTTGATATTAAGTATATCAAGGCTCGTTCAAAGGTATAGCGATCAATACATATTAGCAGGTTTTTCATGATTACCTTTTTCTTTGTCGTCCTCTCCGTTGTTGCTTCTGTTTCTGACGTTAATCGCACTCATTCCTTTGTTTGGCCTTCCGTACTTTTCGTTCTCGCTGACTCCTTCGTTCTGGCTCTCTTCGCCCTCGCTATCGTCTTCACTCTCGCCCTCTCCTTCTTCACTATCTCCTTCGGTGTCGCTATCTTCTTCCTTCTCGCTGTCGGCTTCCTTTTCGCCTTCTCCTTCATCATCGCTTCCCGGCACTACTACAACTTTCTTTTGTTTGCTGTCGTCTTCCCCATTGCCATTCTCCTTTCTCCTTGCTGGTCAAATGGCTATGAGGAGTTAAAATTAAAATACGATAAAATAGAAATAAATCTTCTTGTTTGATGAACATTACTGTCAAGTGTCCAGGATGAACAAAAATAAAGAAATTGTTCTCCCCAGTCGATGCGTGACACGTAAATCAATACAAAATTTAAAAAAAATCGAGAAAAAAGTGGCAAAATGATATCAGAAAAACACAAGTGTTTCAGGCATAGCCCTTCTTCAGTTTGAAAACCGTTACATGTTACTGTTAAGTGTTAAGTGTTGAGGTTTAAGCGAAATCTTTTCACTGAAGTACCGAAGTTTTAATGTTATGTTTGAGATTATAGGCATTGTTAAACTGACCTTGGTTCACACAAGCGACGTACCGGCATAATGACATCGACATAATGACATAAGGAAAATTTCAGTTTTATCTTCATGCCTTTATGTTCATGCCGATATGTTGCTAATATCTCATATGTCTAAATGTTCACACACACAACGTCCTTTTCTTTTATTTTTGAGACATCGAATGTTTTTTCTTCTTTTGTTATTCGACATAAAAATAAAACTCAGTATCTTTTTCCTATGTCATTACGTCGTTATGTGGCTAGCGTGAACCAGGCTTAATCGCTTGTCTGCGATTGCTCTTACGATGTAATTATGTCCCAGCAACAACTCAGGAAAAATTAGGCAGTGATATTTCAAAAGAGGCACACAGCACACAGTCGCTTCAATTCGATTAAAGACATAGTTGTAAAACGGCCATACAACTAGATTCCATTACGTCGTGCGTGTGTACCCTGATAACACATGGTTGACGTCAAAACCAAGTAAGAACAAAAATGTTCGCAACAAACCGCAGCCTGAGTAATGGGTCTGATGTTCTTACCACCCTTTGACGCCCTTTGGGCGTCATCAGAGGACACACGCACTGCAAAATTGAATTTATTGATTTTATTTATTTCACCTTTTTGGCTCACTGATGCCACTCGCACGTTTATACTTTAATCTCAAACTCATCCTGTTCTTTCAATCAATCTATTTGTACTTTTCAGATTAATTTACATTACAGCTTTAATTGTAGTACTCATGGAATGAGAATTGATTACCTTCAATGATGGTGTCCAGCTCTTCACCAAATGCAGTTTGGTATACATACGTCACTCGTACGTTTTTACCATTTAGTTTCCTGCACTGGCTTTTCCCCTTTTTTTCCTTTCTCAGTATCGTGTTAACATCCGAGTTCTGGGATGCACTGTTTTCGAAAAAAGCTGGCTGAACAACCAAGCAAGGAACATTGTCCGTCTTGCCAAGGTCTTTCACCTACCAAAATTGTTGCAATAAAAAAAAAAAAAAAAAAAAAAAGAACCTGGTGCCTTATAAACTGATACAATTAAAGGTACATAGTAGAGTCCCAGGTGAAGTGAATGATAACAGTCAAGCCCCGACGAAATTAGTGTAGAATTCGTGGATAAGAAACCTGTTTTCTGGGGTCTAAAATAAAGTGTTTCATTGTTGAAAGACTATCATCTAGGGCACGAATTATAGATCGCTTAGTACGTAAAACACGAGTTACAACCTTCTTTTTTTCATAATAATAATAATAATAATAATATATTTATATAGGCCTAGTATCCTTGACGTTCAAAAGCGCGTAACAAGAGCAAAAAGTAGTAAAATTGGAAAGTTTTACGTTTAAAGAGCTGTTCTTAATGTCGGACGGTAGAGTGCTCCAGAGTGTGGGGGCTGTCACAGAAAAAGATCTTGCACCGTATGTCCTCAAATTAAAATGAGGAATAACAAGATAAATTTTTAGATGATGAACGTAGCTGACGAGATGGAATGTAAGGTGCGAGTAAATCAGCTGCATTTCGCTCTACATATTTGTGGCTAGGATGAGTGAACAAATCGATAGATAGATTACCCGAGAATGTTATTTCATGATATAAACAAAGTATCTGCAACCGCCTGTCACAGCATTCTCTTTCGGTGAAGTTTCGTTACTCAAAGGCACGTATCGGCACTTTCCCTACTTCAAAATGTAGGTTAACCATATATTGTATTTCCTGTTGAATTGCAGCGGTACAAGCTTAGGGCACTTTGACCCCTCGAATACGCCTTCCACTGGCGTAATTAAAAGCGAATTAACCTAACTCCTCACTAATGGATTAAGTTAGACCTGCAATATTAAAGGGGCACTGTCACGGCAATTCTTGTCATAAGTTGTTCGAATTGCGAGGAAGTACTTTTTCTATTACGCGATTGGCCCGTCTGACACGAAGAAGTAGATTCCTAATTATTTCTTGGACGGAAAAAGAAGTAGTGTCATTTTATAGCAATTTTTTCTGGTCACAATGACGACACTTGAAAAACGTTAACTTTTTTCAAGTTGCAATGCCTTCTCCACCTCGTCATCTGTGGCCATAGACAACCGCAAATAGTTTCAACGACATATTTAGTATTTCACAGGAAAAGTGCATAATTTTTTAAGCGTTCCACTTTGCAAACACATGTTTGGGTTCAGACCCAAATTACGTGACAGTGCCCCTTTAAATCGTGGTAAAATTCAGCTCAGGTTTATTTGCTCTTACCTCTTCCGTACTGGATCCTTTTGCAAAGGTTGCTATGTCGTTAAAGAGACGTTCTAATAGGTTGGTTTGTGTGGGCAATTTCACGTCAGGTAATTGGTCTTTCTCCAAGCTTAGGGTTCTGATATTTAACCACAAATGGTGCAACCGTAGACGCGAAGTAGTTCTCCATATCGTCATAATCACAAGAAAGGATGTCGCAAATCTGAAATGAATTTTGGCTTGAAATTACTTATCGTTTTTAGTGTCCACATCAGTTCCAATTTTATAATAAGTCAATCAGTTCTATACAAGTCCACAAGGCTACTGCTCACAGCATGACTTAAGTATCTTTAAGTGAATCAGGTAATGGTATCATCTAGCAAAGAAGAGAAATATTAATTTTGTGGATTGTGCGGGAACTTAAGACATTGTTAACAAGTCATTTTCAAAGGAGTGGTTTTTTTTATAGTTGCTCTCTACTCCTCGTGGAAAGTTTTGCCGGCCACACCCTCCTTCCCAGCCTTCCAGCTATTGAAATTTTAAATTGAGATAGTCGATTCGCCGACCGGTTAGCTCAGTGGTAGAGCACCGGACTACCGTGCGGGAGGTCGCGGGTTCACATCCCGGCCGGACCAACACTCAGGGTCTTTAAATAATTGAGGAGAAAGTGCTGCCTTTGTAATGATATCTGCAAATGGTTAGACTTTCTAGTCTTCTCGGATAAGGACGATAAACTGTAGGCCCGTCTCACAACTCTTCATAATTGATTCTGTGGGACGTTAAAGAACCCACGCACTGTTCGAAAAGAGTAGGGGACGTAGTCTCCGGTGTGGTGGTCTATCTCTACTAGAATATGGTTACGGGGAAGAGATTTGCAGTTACGGGCCTACAGTAATTGGCGCACGCTGTTGTAGTGTCCCTGCCAGGTCTCTGGCGAAGCTAATAAAATAAAAAATAAAATAGATTTCTGCACAAAGATTGAACGTGACAAAGATCTTAATGGAGACTACAATTATCGGAGAATCCTGTGAGAGTGTATAACTGCCTGATCAGAAACGTTGTGTGGTAATGTAGACAATATCGCAGATATCTTATGAATAAAATATGTTATCGTACCTCTTTAGCGAACCATAAAACGATTGCATACGAGGGGACAACGTCACTTATTGCACCCTCGAGAAAGGGGGCAACATTGCCGATGTACTCGTCAGTAATGTCTCTGACTCCCCTCTCCGCAAAGGTTTTTCCCAACGCTATCAAGTCACCAATAACAGCGGAGAGGTTGCCTGAATTGATGTAACTTCTGCCGTTATCCCCCTGATGGAATCTCCGAGAAAGGGCACATACACGATCCGTCTTATTTCCCTGTAAGACATAGAGTCTAGCTTCTAAGAGCTAGTTCCATTAAGTGGTTTGTGCGAAATAATCATCAAGACTGAGCTAGCCTGTTTTGGACGCACGAGAAGGCAAACGAAATTTAACTTTTCGAAACAAAAAGTTTTTCCCAAAGAGGCGTCTTCTACAGGGTCAACTTCCTTCTTATGTTTTCTTCTGTAATTGACGAATAGATTCCTTAAAGCTTCAAAAGAGTGTTTTCAGATGACTTCCCGGCGGCCATGTTGGTGTCTCAAAACAAAGAAACCACGGCCATATGGGTGTTCCAAACTAAACCTCTGAGAATTGAAATATATTTTTATGCAAATACTTTCTTTTGTTTCTGAATACCAATATGGCTGCTAGTCACGTGAATGAAAACGCTCTATAGAAGTCCTGCGATTAATTATTATTTTCATTTCTTTGGTTGTCGTTTATTATTTGATGCGACACGCCTTATCATCTGATCGTAACAATATACTGAGTGAAAATAATCTTGACAGCTAAATCCTAACCGTACCTTGCTGTTGCCTTCACAACTTCATTTGAGGTCAGAATAAGTGCTGAATGCACCTCTTCTGTACCCCGTGCAATGGTTGATTTCCTGCAACCTGAGTAAAAATCGACGAAAACATCGCTTAAGTTGCCGATGTTTTGGGGGTCGTCTATGAATACCCCCATGGCATTTGCACTACCGGCTTTCAAAATAACTTCCTTTGGGTAGTTTTTGTGATGTGCTTCAGCATACCTAATAAAACAGGAACAATACACAATTTTTGTGAAACATTAGAATTAAATTAGGGGTAAGGCTTATGAAATCCGGATTGACTGATCTAAAAAACCTGGACACAAGATAATGTGAGGGTCAGTGGAACATTGGCGGTCATCCTATTGATATGAATCTATACGGTTGGAACCAATCTGAGGTCAGCTGGCCTTTGAGCAAAATTGTGTTAGAGTCAAACCACTTAGCACAGCCCCTTGGGCGGGGGAGGGGGCTACTAAAATAAATTTAATATGGGGAGGCTCCTCCCCGATGTCCGACCCCTTACCCTTTTATATATACCATTTTTGACAGAAAAGATACCCTTTCGTATACCTTCCATTGACAAATGGTACCCCTTTTGAATACCTCCGATTGGAACAATACAGTCATAAGGTGTGTGTGTGTGTTCGAAATATTTCAATGAAAGGTCCTTTTAAATACCTAAATGAGAGAATTCCCTATACTTTCATATACTTCGACTCGTGAAATCCCTACCCTTTTATATACCTGAAGCGTGGAAAAGGTACCCCTGTCGGGTGGAGCCTCCCCGTATAAGCCATTATAGAGAGTAACACCCCGGGAGGGGGGGGGGGGGGGCACAGCCTAGATTATGGTTGATGATTTATTAGTCATTTTCGTACTCATTGAAACGCTTTATGAGCAACTTACCAAGAAGTGCAACACCTATCTTCAGACTGTATGTCTTTTCCCTGCCTGACTTCCCCACAAACACGGACACCGGACAGCCATCAGACGTGCTTCTTATGAAGTCCGCATGAATGCCCATAACCACACAGGCTATAGATAAAAGCATTGCCCCAATGTTTTGCTTGAAAACCATTTTAGCTGTCTGTAATGCGATTCAAAATAAAATATCCCATTTTAATAGAAAGTTAAAAATTATCCCTCGCTTAGAAATCAATGGAACCGGATAAAGTTCTGAATATGTATACTAGACTTACTGGTAGGATGTCCTTTAAAGGCTGTGCACTAAATGGGGTCTCCACCCTGACTTCCATGCCATCTTTCTGCGTTGGTACATAGACGAATTTATGATCCGCTTGGTCCAACAAATTCACGTTCATCAACATGTACCTGTGAAATCATAGTAAATAATAAATGGTAAATACTTGGAAAAATGATATTAAATGATAAGGTTAAGTGTACTGACATGTTATAAAGGGGTCTTTGGGAATACAGTAAAAACCTGCGTATATAAAGAACTTGGATTTTTCCAAGTTAGCCTAAACAGGTGCTTATATAAATGGTGTTTCCAAGGAAATAAGGCTAGACAGGTTCTTAAATAGGTTTTTATTTTCATAAGAAATAAACGACTTATTTTTTATTGGTGTGGTATGTCATTCACAAATTATCTCCAACATGACAATATATGCATGTATACAGACCCTATATGCACTTTAAAGCTATACTGAATGTAACTAAAAGTCTATTTGATAAAATAAGAACCTGTTTTGAAATATAGCCTAAACAGGTTTTCAACTACATTGTTATAAGGAATCGCTAGCCGAACTTCGAGTCATAAGAGAAGGTTAGTGTCTTGGTCACCTACACAATTCTTTCAACAAGTACAGTTCCATTTGAGTCATTTTCAGTCTATATTTTGCAACTGGGTTTCTTGAAAGGATAAAGGAAAAGTCATTTAATCCTACCTCTTCAGATAACACAAAAACGTTGTCTTCTAGCAGGTCAGTTGTTGTTTTTCCTATGGTCTTGGTACCAATGCGGGAAACGTAGTCGTCGCTCTCAAGGAAGGCGTTGATTTTTTCAACCCAAATTGCTTTGAACATGTTCTCACTCAAAGAACACACAAGATCGCCATGGCCCTGTTTTTGAAGAGCAGCATTGGCATAACGAACAAACTCGCCCCGCTTCGGGTTGGCTGGGATAAAAGCTGTAAACCTAAACAGAAGAAAAAGGCAGTCAAGAGCTGCATGTGGCTATTGTTGAAGCTTTCTCTTTTCCACGAGAAAGGGATGGAAACGAAAACGTTGAAAAGTTCTACCACCCACTCGGGGAGGCGAGTTGTCTCGCCTCGGCAGGTACGGTAACCCTGGATACTACAGCTACTACAGCTAATACAACTACTACAGCTTACTTAATACATCAAAGGACATGCAGGGGCAGTAGCTCGGGACGCAATGTGGGCTTCTTAAACCAAGTGACTACATCAAAGGACATGCAGGGGTGGTAGCACGGGACATAATGTGGGGGTCTTACACCAGGTACTACCCCGATATGGAACCTGTCTGTCTTTCTGCAAGTGGATTCCGGGACCTACCGAGGCAATGTGGGCTAGTTTTGACCGCTAAAAATACTAATCGATGCAACATTTGCCACAAAAATATGTAAATTTTTGTGTCATTTTTCTGGCCAAGCATTTTGAGCTTTGCTGTTAAACGATTGGTGATATGCAGCGCAATTCTGGTATTGTAGTCGTTATTTTTAGCTTTAATGATGGCAAAAACACAGTTGGTCCTATTCACACAATTATTATAACGTTCTGACAAATTTTAAACAAGGAATAAACCATAAAAGGGAAGCAGTTTTTATCGTCACATATGTGTGACGTTGGATGGAAAAGAGTTAAAGACCTCAGTGTTTTAGTAGCCCCTTTAAAAGATGCTGAACTGAATTTAGACTGGATTTTTACTTGGAGTAAAAAACATATTTCCCCTATTGAAACACCTCAAATAACACCACAAATCAACAGTAAATATAAGAAAACAAGATTTTTTTAATATCCACACCAACATTGTTGTAATAGAATAGAATAAAAGGTGTGGTCATCTACAGTTGCTGCAAATGTTGCAAACAGATCATTACTTGATGGATAGATATTAATTTTTGCCAACAGAAATAACTCGGCAAAATATACACTTGATGGAAAAACAGCAACAAAAAGATGAACTGAACAGTGAATTAAAAGAAAACATCATGCTTCAAAGGAAACTTAGAGGTACACTTTTTAAAAGGTGATTAGATATAATGACAATCGTCCATGTGTTTGGCAACATAAGTTAGCCTTAATTTGTCCCTTCCAAAAATAACAGTAACAGTTCCTATTTTATATCACATAGTTTGAGCTACTCTAAGGGGGTGATTACATGGCGAATGTCAGCCCAGCTAGCCGGGCTGAGATTTCAGCCCAGGTTCTGGAAGAAAACCCTCTTAAAATGAAAGTGGTGATTACATAGAGAAGGTTTCAGCCTGGGCTGAAAATCCTGGTTTGTGAAACCAGGCTAGGATTTTCAGCCTGGACAAACGGGCTAAAAAATCCACAAAATGTCCATGTAATCAAAATGAAATTTCAGCTCGGGCTGAAAAGGCAACATGAGCATGCGCAGTGTACCACAGGGTTTACATCAAAAACATGAAAACAA
>JAEMWC010000890.1:110000-120000 GCA_016490735.1 Pachyseris speciosa
TTCAAAATCATCCATTCCTTTCATACACCAACACAGCATACAACAAAAACAGAATGATGTCTCAACCTAACAACAAACAGGTGTTGGGACAATTAAGATGCAAATACCATCTCCATGATAACCTGGGGTCAGGCATTCTTGTTTGTTTGTCTGTTTGTTTGTTTTTTCAGGGGGGGGGGGGGGGGGGGAGGAACAGAATCGTAGAGTTTCGATTTCTCACGGTTCTTCCAGTATTAATGAATAACATGGTTGTATATTCATTACACAGCTTTTACATTCAAGGGATTTCAAAATGACATGTGATATAAGGGTTGAAAGGAAAAAAATTCATACTACTCATCGAAGATGACACTCGCTTTATACAGGCACTCAGAACCCCCGTACCTCATGGCACATGTGCAGAGTTGTAGTGGATAGTAAAGAAAAGAGAAAATAATAAAACTGATCAGAAGGGTTTTCACCTTTAAGTGTTCATAATTCCAAATGATGTATAACACCAATGAACAAGGATATTTTCAAAATAGCATAGTATATTTTCAGAAAATGAATGACCAAAAATCTAAGTTATTTGCATATTTTATATTAATTTTCTCGTCCACTTTATCAAATCAAATATATAAATAGATTTATAAATGAATACCTTTCTTTTACTTTTAGCCATACTATTTCCCAGCTCTGGATGCAACCATTGACCAGCGATCGTTGCCATTGGGATGTTCATTTCTTGGAAATGAACCTGATAGTGTGGTTTGCTGTGACTTGGGTGACTGCCAACTGCAAATGGAATTACGGGACTACACTCGTTCCATTTAGCTTGCTTGGGAGATCGTGAATGTGGTCAGATTGTGCCAAATCGAGACCATGCACGTTTGTGTTCCATTTGTCACCCTTTGCTTGAAGCAAGGATACGAGAGCTTTCCACAACAATGAATAGGTCATTGGCTCAAAAGAAAAGTGTTGTTTTTGAATGAATTTAACTGTAGCGATTTAAGATCAAAGCTGTATGACTGTGCTAGAGTCCTGAAACAAAACGACCAGCCACACTTAACTTGTTTTCAAAATGTGGAAACTCGAACCAAACGTTTTTGGACCATCAAGAGCAAGTTGTTCCTGTCATTCACGTGAATAAAGAAGTATTCCGCCGCCATCTCAGGTTGCTCAAAGATTTGTAAATCTGGAGGTGGACTAACACTCAACATGACGAAAGTGCACAGTAACCAAAACAAATAAACTGATGCACGTGGGCGTGTTGCTACTTGGCCAACAGACTTTTGAAGCAAATAATCAGCTCCTTTCAAACGTGTTTTGTCTGACTTTTCTTGAAATATTTGGCTATTCCCAAGAACAAAACTCATGCAAAATTCTATTCCACGCTTCGATCACTTAGAATGTCTCAATTTTTCGCGGGCGCAGTAACGCAAAACGGGCCATTATACATCATCCTCTAGCCAATCAGCAGTTTTTGTACCCTGTCGTTTCTATAGGTATGGTGCTCCGCTTGGCAGCCCTTCGGGCCGCCAGAGCTCCGCTATGAAATGTGCATTGTTTCATGAGGGGAAACCAATCAGGTACAAGGTAAATAAACTGAAAGCCACAACAGCGATTATCCTTGTTTTCTATTTTCTTGTGGTCTAATATAGCATGTAACACAGCATTCCGAACATACAGTATTTTGGTGTTCATTTTTTTGTCAGTTTCACATAATAACCTTTGAAGAAGGCAGAGGAGCAACACTTTCATTGAGGGCTCCAGCAGGGTAATTCCAAAGTGATACATATCATATAATGAATACATGACTGTATTTCTCCGGGCTCTTTTCTTGCATTTTTTTTCTGTTTGGCTCTTCTCCAACTTTTTCCAAGCTTTTTCTTTTTCTTGGAAGGTGTTGGCGCTTAACATGGCCATGGCATAACAAAAATGGGCTCTTTTCCCGTATCTTTGACTGGAGGACTAACCAAGGTAGTCACCAACTTTTCAGGATCCCTTTTTGTACAGGCCTACAAAGCAAAATTGAATGCTAAACATCACTAACAAAAATTAAAAACTCATTGAACTACAGTGTATACTGCTTATTGGAGTATACATGTAGTTCATGTAGGGAAGAGGGTCTGGACTAATAAGACAGTGGTATGCTTGTGTGTCTACTGCCATAATCTAACCTTTTATTTGGTCGGTGAAAAGAAATATTATATGGTCGGACATTGGAATAATATTGTAACATCACTTCACCAAGTGTGAGCACAGGTAGCTATGTATAAAATTGAGGATTGTCAAAAAACGCCAGCAACCGGTGATACTTTGACAGTTGCCCACTACAAGTCTTTGGTAGAAACAAGAGTGAAGGGAAAAAATAGGGCATTTTTAACTTTCAAAACCAAGAATTGAGTGCTTCGCATTTTGGAATTGTGTATAAGAAAAGAAAACACGGCAAAAAAAAAAGCATCCAAAGTATTGTTGTTTTGTATTTTAGAACACTTCTCATTGATTTTCATTGCGTGTAATCAAGAGGCATAATATTATGCCTCTTGGTGTAATCTGATACACATTGCCACAGCAAGCTGCAAAATGATTGCATGTTGTTTATTTTAGTTCCCTGTGCACTTGCTTGAGATTGATATGGATAAAAATGTTATCGCTGAGGAAATTAGTAAAGAAACATTATTATTCCTTGATGTCAAAATAATGATTTTAAACAAACACTTAATAACTCGGTTGTGCAGCTTCTTAGCCTGTGAACAGGCTCCGCGGCTGGGGAAAACGAAAGCGGGAAAAATGGCCAACTGGCCGGGGCGAGGGAATTGGCCGAGTGGGGACTGGGGAGGGGAAAAAAACGGCGAAGCCTGTGGACTTTGATTACGTGCCGCCGTTCCAAGGTACCCGCTGTGCACTAGATTCTAGTACAAACTGTGATTGGCCAGAAGACTGATTGTTGACAAGATCTATCATTTACATTTTGCGCAATACGCCAACCGGTGGAAGGTGCATATTAGCATATCGCTCGATTTGAGAATGTGGCGGCAGACGTTGAGAACGTGGAGAACGATCTTTTTGAGAACGCGTTGAGCGATTCGCTCAGGGATTTTGTTCACCTCACTCAGCTAAAAGTCGAGCAGAAACATTGCTTGCATTCTCTGGTCGAGAAAAAGGATGTTTTTGGAATCCTTCCCACCGGATTTGCCTGGCACTGATTTGTTTGTTTTTATTTACTCATATTTGGCTATCTGTATTCTATGAGATTCTTCCTTGTTGTCAGCGTTTTAATTTTTTCTTTGCAATATTTTTTACGGCTTTCTTCTCCATGGCATCACTGCATTCATACTCGTCTACTTTTCCTGTATTTGGGTACTCAATAAAGATCTGAAACAAGAAATCGAAATTTTACTTATATTATAAAATATAAACACTACTGGCAGAGTGGCAGTGATTACGCATTCAGCTGAGTCGTAAACATTGTCGTGCAACACGAATAAGCTTAATTTCATTCAACTAACCTTGTCCACCATGCTCCTTTTATCTTGAGGAATTTCCATCGAAGCCTGGTTTTTTTCTTCCACTGTTAGCGGGTTTTCCTCCGGGGTTTCATCGTTTACTACTTGGTGGATAAAATTTAGCGCACGGCGCGAAGGTTTTTCAGTCGTTTGGTTCCCGGTTGTGTTTGCCGCTTCTGGTGTGTCATCTCTATTTCGCTTTGCCGATGGTGTCACTCCCGACGGCGAACGAAGCGCTACTGATCTTTTGTTGCCAGACTCGGGACTTTTATCGACCGTTGAAGAGCTGACAGGGCTTTCGTTGCATTGGCTTGTAAGAACGGTGAAGGAGTTCGACAGACGAACCAGGGGCACCCAACGAGCCAAGTCAACCAAAAGCTGTAGAAAGGCATTTTTAAGTACCTTGTGGTGTTTGAAGTCTGTTTAAAGTGATGTTTTCATATGCTAGAAGAAGTTCATCTGTTCGGATTCCCCAGCTGAAAGTTTAATTGCCCGAAAATGTTAGGGAACAAAATCTTCCTTTGAGAAAATGCAAGCTGAAAAAACTTTCCACGAGCTTTGTAGGGAACTATTTTTCTCTCCGAAAATACTAGCTGACGTTTTTGACCGCCAAAAACAGCAATTACGACCTTTCCGAAAACTTTAGGGGCTATGATTTCCCAATTGCGAATCATTTAGGCCTCGTTTTAGTTACGAAAATCCGAGTGCACTCTTTAATCGACGCCGAAAGCCCAAGGCGAATTACCCTTCACCGAACAGATATCTCCGGAAACTTGTCGTTGGGTGTCCCTAACGAACGGCTTGTCGAGCACATGGCATGCAACTTACGTTGGAAAAGCCTTCTTCTTGCCTTACTTGAAGTCCAAGTTTTTCTAGTGATTCAGCTAAAATGATACTTTCTTGGCCGGGAACAACAAGAAGTTCCCTATTTTTAGATGCACTAAATACCGGTACCAAGTTAACCCTTTTAGAACCGCAAATTAAATTCTTTTTACAGAAGCGGTAATGGAGATCGGCCCGCTCAATTTCAAAACGACGGAGAAACGCGCGTATTTCCCGCGAGCTGTCATTTTCACGCGCGATCTATTTACATTCCAATGCATCCAAGTGGAGCTAATGACAACTCATTGACAGATTAATGACAGGTTTGTTCAAAGGGGCGGAATGGCGACTTGAATGGTGTGCCAACAGGCTCCGCCGTTTCCCCCTCCCCAGTCCCCACTCGGCCAATTCCCTCGCCGCGGCCAGTTGGCCATTTTTCCCGCCGCGACCAGTTCTTTTCGTTTTCCCCAGCCGCGGAGCCTGTTCACAGGCTAGCAGGCTCTATGTTTAGTCTCAGAGCCGGTCTGCACTAAATGCTTATTTGGATTATTTGTTTTCGCTGATACTATGATTTAGGAACAAACTGAATATTTCATATAAACTAGATTGGAAAAGAACCTTGAACTGGCTCTTTAAGTCATTTGCCCTTACAATCCACCGTTATTCATTTCAGAGTGACAGAGTCCTGAGTAACTTAATACAAATGGCAACCTTTCAATACAATCTAGCCATACGAGGTAGCAATGTATTTATAAAGCCCTCTTGAAAATGGTTCTTTTGTGATGTATTGGCGTGATGTGCACGTGGCTGAAATTTTATTTCTTGGGTGTCCTGCGACAGCAATTGTTACGGAAGGACTAACAACCTAATGACTAAGTGGTTTCGCCTCTTCGATAGACTGTGAGCAGTCTCTAACTTTTCGCGAGCCTCGCATGGCTCTGAGGAACAAAGGACGACCGCTCGCGGTCTACCTTTTCGAGGCAGTAGACACAAAAATGAAATGAGAGCCTCCTGTACAAATAGATTGTAATGGGTCACATTTAACATCGCTAGTTTCATGCTCCTAGACAGGAGGTGAAAGTTTGCCATACAATGAAGAGTAGAGAAGAAAGACAGCACTTTTTCAATTTTGTCGTGTTACTGAATGCTAGATGGTTGGTGTATTTAGTCATCTTTACGGGATTTTAATTCAATTCCATTCTATTTTATGTAGAACTAATGCTTGCCATGAATACATGTAAATCAATGCAAGCTTATGACATCATTTTTTAATTATTCTAATTTATCGCATGTAACTGTGTGCAGTGAGTCTAAATCTTTGCACGTGCCCTTGATCGTACAACGTTTGACTGTGAATATAAATGAAGGGCTGAGAGCATAACCGACCCAAATGACTTTTAGGGCCTTTTTATGTATATGCTTTTTCTTGAAAAAGAGTGGAAAATGGTAAAAAAAATTAAGGAGAAGCTAGGGTTGGGGTTAGAGCTAGGGTTAGAGCTAGGGATAGGGTTAGAGCTAGCGATAGGGTTAGGCCTGAAGGTGGATTTCCACTGTCGCGTAATTTTTACGTGCACACGGACTTTACGTGCGTAAATAAAATAGAAACGATGTGCGAAAGATCGCGCGTAAACGTAAAAGTTGAACGAAGTTAAACTTTTACGTTTACGCGCGTCCTTTCACTCATCGTTTCTACTTTGTTTACGCACGTAAAGCCAGTTCAAGTTTACGTCCGTGCGCACGTAAAAATTACGCGACAGTGGAAATCCACCTTAAGGCATTGCAAACGTTAATGTTAGCGTTAAAGTAAGCGGCGCATTTTGAGTCTCAATCAGCTTAAAGGGTTCCTCCGAAATGAAAAGAGCGCACAGGTTTCTTGGTTGACTCTTAATTATTCTGGAAAGGCTTTGGCTGATACAAGTAAAGTGGTGAAGAGGGTGATTTGGTTGAAAACGGAATACAGCAGGACTGGACTTGATTCGCAGTGCTCAAAAAGCTTGCTGTCGGCCGAGAAATAGAATAAAATATTAAAAACGGCTGCTTCTATTTGACGATAGGTTTCGGCCAATACCAACAACTTCTGTTCATCAACAACACCAAAAATTCTAGTTAACGATGTTCAAGGGCAAAATATTGAGAGTTAAAAGAGTAAGCTGTTTCCTGTCGGTTTCCGCTCTGAAACAGAGCTTTGACTGGCGTTACGCGTGCTTTGGTTGTTTGAAACGATTTCGAAGGGTTCATTTTCGTCGTCAAATGGAACCAGTGGAATGAAAATCGTATCAAAAATCAACGTAAATGACGACAGGTCAAGAATTTGGACGGAAAACTTAACTAGTTCTGAAGATATTCTTTAGCTTAAGAACATAGAATGAATTGTGAAATTCGATCGCACGCAAATGGCCTGTCACACGATTCGCGTGAAAATTATTTTAACTGTTTATCTCAGGTGAAAATGCTCTTTGCTGTTAATCTTGCGTGAAATACTTTTTGCTGATGTTTACAAGACTCCATATAAGCGAACTAACCTAGGTACTCGATGCAAAAGTGATTTATATGTTGAAATCCGCCAGCATGTTAATCTCTTCGTGTGTTTACATGACCAGATGGCCGATCATGAGTTTTCATGAGTTTTGTACTTTTAAATATTTCCCGCGCGTGGCAATTAAACTTTTCCTTGCACTGTTTTCCAAGATACTCAGCTCGTCGAAAACGGACCGACTTCTCGTGATGCCGATTGCCTACTATTAGATGAATTCTCCGTGATGTTTTCAAATTGAAAATTTTTCCTCCGCGGCTAAGCGAATTTCATTTCCAGTCCTTGCCAGAACTTTTCAAGGTGACAATGCCCTCTGTGATCGCAATGAATTCTGGGAATCAAATGGCCTCTCCAACGCGGAAAACACCGAATCGAACATCACATTTTTTCGCCTGAGTCAAAACACAACTCTCCTTTCCCAATTTCTGCCACGGCAACCTTTGGCAAATGGGCCAACACTCTCAACTACGGGCCGCTTTAAACATGAGATTGCTTTCAGCCCGTCCCGCCTGGCTCAGTACTCTGTACTGCAAAACGCAAATTTGCTCGCTCCGGCAGTCAACTTAAATCTCTTTGTGTTTGGCAAGCATAGAAAAACACCACTCGCTTCCTTGAGCATGGTCTGACTTGCGGGCCAAAAGACTTTAAATGACGTCTTTTCGACCACCAGGCTGGCGAGTTTCGATTAAATTTACCTAGCGATCGACACCTCAGAGCCACGTAAGTTTCCTATCAATAAAACTTAAATCGATGTTCTCACCGCCAAACGTGTAGTCTATGTCACTCTATCAAACAATCCTTTCTACCCGTCAATCATTTCACGTGTTCCTCAGGTAATTAAATCGCGCATGAATATTAATGCGAATACAAATGAGCGTAGCTGAATTGAAGGGCTGAGAGCAGAACCGACCCAAATGACTTTTAGGGCCTTTTTTTTGTATACGCTTTTTCTTGAAAAAGAGTGGAAAATGTTAAAAAAAATATTATAATGCAATTTTGTTCTATTGAATCAAAGGCCACATGCAAACATTCAGCTGATTTGGACCAAAAAAAGAAAAAAAGCTCTAAAAGTCATTTTGGTCAGTTATGCTCTCAGCCCTTCAAATTATGAATATCATATATTTGAAGTGCGGATTAAAGAACTAAGATGTGAGTGATCATCGCAGTTACTACTCAGGCAACAGTGAAAATAAAGCCTGACAAAAATTCAGGCATCATAGCAGTCAAATTCTAATAACACATCAGATCAGCTGAATTCCTTGAACTCGCTTTCCAACTGATTAGCAATGTGAATGAGACAGGAATTATGCAAAAATTAGGTGTTCTGTCATCAAGCACGAGCAAGATAAAACTCCATTCTTTCGCCTGTTTGCCGCCTTTTATAGTCTCGTGTATTTACAGAGACAGAATTTTAAATGTTTCGCCAATGCTATTGTAGAAACAAAGCTTTTATGGGACGTTAAAAAAGCTTCGCAAGGATGCGGCCTTTAACCATGCTGTCAAGTCACAAATGGGGCGCTCTTTCAAGTGCAAGTCATTACATGACATTGTATGTTTGGAGTACAGGGTTTGAAACGAACAAAGTCACACATCTCAAAAATGAAACCATGCCAATTAGAAACCGGGTAATCACCAATGCAACACTCCCAATACTACTCCTTCGAACTTGACCGGTCCGCGCTTAGCTTGGTCACTGGATCAGCTTCCTGAAGGGAGCACGCATCTCCCTCTTTGACATCGAGATAATCTTTTACCACGATCGGAGTAACTGCAGAATATCCGGTAACTGGACCTAACTGGACCGGTAACTTGATAACTGGACCTCGATTCCCCAATCTGACAACAACAACGTATTCGTAGTTCGAGATTGGCTGCCATTTTAAAGTGTGAAATTTTATGTTCGCAGTTTCAAAAACGTGAAGCTTATGAAAGAGCCACAGTCAACTTAACAGGGCTTTGTTGTGGCCTCCGTCATATGTGGGAAAGACATTACGTTGTTTTCTCCAACGAAGGCATACATTTTCAACAGCACAAGGTTTCTATCCGTAAACCGGCGGGTTTCTTTTGCAGGTCACGGGTCACAGGTCACGAGTTACGGGTCACAGGTCACAGGTCACGGGTCACAAGTCACGGGTCATTTTTTCCGAGAATTGTACCACTCGAGTGACTTAAACCTTTTACCACGGACTTAAAGCAGCCCTGGACGGCAATCAATCGGAAGTCAAGATGGCCTTGTTGATGACCGCAATTTACGTAATGCTCTTGCCGTCCACCTAACGTCGCGGCAGCCATTCCCACAAGTTTGGCGGTGTCTCGAGAACGCGAGTTTCTTTTTCAATTTTACCTTTGAAATCCGTGTCTTTTCCAAGGCAAATCTGGATTATATTCTAAACTAGCGATATGAGATCGCATAGGCGAAAGCCATTGGTTTTTTCTTTTTTCTTTCCAGTGCAAAAATGCAAATTCGCAGCGACAACGACTACGGAGAATGCTGAAAGCGAAGTTCCCGCCGTTGCTAAAAATGGGTAAATATATCTTTTCTTTTCATTGCATTTGCCTCTGCTTTTCCCCGAAATTTACCCGATTTTCAAAACAAAGCTGACAGGATTATTTAGCTATATAGTGAAGAAAAACTTTCAACTTTTCGCGCACAGGACGACGTTCTAGCCCCATTTCCCCTCGCCATGCTTTGCCGTCCTAGGGTCCGCCGCCAGGGTTGCTTAAGGTCCGTAAGGTTTAAGTGGTTAGTTGTCACAATAATTGAAAGTCATTCTTGTGGTATAAATCTAGGGAAAAAGACCTGTGACCCGTGACCTGTGTCCTGTGACCTGCAAAAGAAACCCGCCGTCGTACACTGCTTTTTGGCAGGCGCCATGTTTGTTTCCACAGAAAGCAAAAAACCTGGGAACGAGTTAAAAGTTTAACCGCGTGACCACGCTTGGCTTGATCAATATTTGAAAACATGGCGGCACTGAGCGTTATCGGACAGTCCTCTGATTCT
The DNA here is from genome assembly GCA_016490735.1 of Pachyseris speciosa. Lineage (NCBI taxonomy): Eukaryota > Metazoa > Cnidaria > Anthozoa > Scleractinia > Pachyseridae > Pachyseris > Pachyseris speciosa. The sequence goes on from JAEMWC010000890.1 coordinate 119,845, forward strand.
ACTGGAAATGAAGCATCATTTATCTACAAGCGCTTTGCTGGCCTTCAAGCTGTTGGGAGCTTCATTATTTGCGGTTTTGCTGGATCGCTACCTACATCGTACGTGGCATCGATGGAGGAAAGGTCGAGAAAACGGGATCGATAATGGCTGTCCTAG